>VZRJ01013049.1:482425-577023 GCA_013397565.1 Ptilonorhynchus violaceus | reverse complement strand
GAGTTTCAACAGTTTAGTGCTTAACAATTACTTATTTTTTTTCCCCTGCCTTGTGGGTGGGCATTCTGTTTGTTAATAAACTGTTTAATTTTTTTTTTTTACTTTCATCTACTAGAATTCATTCCCTATTGGTGGAAAGGGAACCCTTTTGGAGAGGAGCATTCATTCCAGAGAGTTCTTTCTTAAATTTGTCTAAAAACTGAGACAACAGGTGACCCCAACTGGCCAAAGGGGTATTCCAGACTATAATGCTCAGCATATAAAATAGGGGAAGAAGGAGGAAGGAAGGACATTTGGAGTGACGGCATTTGTCTTCCCAAGTAACCATGGCACATTATGGGGCCCTGCTGTCCTGGAGGTGGCTGAATACCTGCCTGACCATGGGAAGGAGTGAATTAATTCCTTGTTTTGCTTTGCTTGTTTGCACGGCTTTTGCTTTCCCCAGTGTCTTTATCACAATCCACAATTTGCTTTGTGAAAGTGTCTTTATCTCAATCCACAATTTTTCTAGCTTTTACCCTTCCAACTGTCTCCCTGATCCCACTGGTGGGGGAGCGAGCGAGTGGCTGTGTGGGGCTTGGGTGCTGGCTGGCATCAAACCACAACATGTGACTCAGTTCTTTCCTCCAGATGAATTTTTGGCAAACCACAATCTTTCAAAGCCATTTTTAATAGAATTTGAAGACATGATCATCATCTCTGAAAGAGATAATTTTTTTTTATACTAAAAGATTAATTTTAGTTCTCCAATGAGAATCTGTCATCCGAGTGGAAACTGTTGGCATATACAAACTCCAATTACATTGCATGAAAAAAGAGGTTTGGTTTAGTTCTTGTAATATCCAGTCGTGCATAGTCAAAAATAACACTCGTAAATAAAGAGATCAACATCTTGTGTTATCGTATTCATCATAAGCCTGTTTCTATGTATAAAAACAATCCTGTGCCCGAACCTTTCCAAATTTTTAAAAGAATTTTGATTTATGCACAGGAAATAAATAAATAAGTAGTGGAGTGAATGCACCTTCCAGACAATCATCCAATTAAAAAGTCAGAAGATATTGGAGTGGATGATATTCTACTTGTATCGCTCCTTTTTTTTTTTTTTTTTCCCTCCTCTATACACAAGAATCTGCAGCTTCCCTGAATGTCAGTTTGGCAACTTTCAGATGTACTGAATTCATTTAAACTCTGACAATCAGTGAAGAAATGAAACAGCACTGAACAATAGCAGCACTGTGATGTTTACAAATACATTTACAGGAGGTCGTTCCTCCTGTGAACCCATTGTAGATGCCAATTTGTTGCAATCTTCATTATAATAGAAAAAGCACGGGTAACAATGAACTGCAAACCTTATTTAGAAAACACATAACTTACACCCATCAAAAGACAACCGGGGTCATCTCTAAAGTAGATTTCTTAGTTGCCAATGAGTATTTTGCTGCTTTCATTAAATGGACTTTAAAAGGTTTTTAATTGCATTCCTTATTTTGGCTAACAACATGATTCTGATAATATTATGTTTGCAGCTATTAAGCTCAAAAGAGCATTATTTAGGCCCAGGAAAAATTGCCTACCAGCACTACTGAGGTCTAGACTAAGTGATCTTTCTGAAACTGTATAGCAGACTTCTTTCAAACACTGGATTGCTAAAATATGCTCACTTCTGTTTACACTTACCTTGCTACCATATTGAGAATGAGTATTATCTCCTCTGAGTTTGCAAATCATATGCTACAGAAGAGACACAACATGGGGAAAAAATGCCCAAGTCAGGTGGAAAATGCAGGTTGGTGTGAATGCAATTTGGGTTTATTAAGCACACACTTCTGCCAGTATTAAAAAATTTACACATTGTTCAAACCCAGGAAAAGGTAATTCCCTGTTCTGAGTAATGAAATAAAACATTAACTGAATATATTTGAAACAGCTGATCTCATAGTCCCCAGTGTATGCATGCAAACTTTCAGAGATTGCTCCAATTTTAGACACAGGACTAAGTTTCACTTCTCTGAAAATATGTACCACAAAGATGGGAAATTTAGCTCTAGACAGATAACATTTTTCTACGTTTTGTGTTTCTATGTTCTTTTCCCTTGCTAAGGAAATGAGATAAGTATCTTCAAGGGTCAATGGTATCGCTTATTCGTTTGGAACACACAGGAGTGTGTTTCAAGTTGATATAATGAAAGAGAGGAGGAAGAACTGTTTTCTTTATAAGCATATGAAAAGATAAGAGTAGCTCTACTCTCTACTCAGTTTTTATCTGGCTTTATTATGGTGAGTCTTGATACTTTGTGTTGTCATAAACACAATATATAAAGCAAGGGTCAAACCAAGTCCGTGGTATGACCACATTGACAAGGGATGTGGTTCATACAGAAAATCTTTTCCAGTATTTGTCTACAATGAGATGCCATGATAAGATGGTCTGATTTTCTTCTTTTCCTCTGGGTTTTTGTGTGTGGCTGTACAGAAGGAGTAAAGGGCTGAAGTGGTACGTGTGAATCTTCATTTGATTACAATGTAAAGCGTATAGGAAGTCACTCAGGTAATGTAAAGAAAATGAAAACTTGCCTTAAAATGTTTTGGGTTTGATTTTTGTGTTTTTTTTTTTTCTTCAACTGCCTTGTTGCTATCTACTACTTGAGAAAAATCTTAAGAATGCTTTAGATGCTTATTATAAATCTGACAGTGTATCTTTGAAAGCATAAGAATTTAAATAAAACTAATATTTTGTGTGCAAGATTAAAAAAAGTTTATGTTCTTAAAAGGAAGGCCTGGGAATCTTTTTTAATCACTGTCAAATAATACATAAATATTGATAAAATACTACTGATTTAGAAATTTTGCTGTAATGTTTGATAGATTAATGTTTATTGACAAAGAGTTGTGTTTTGACCCATTGCTATCATTGACCTAATTCACTTAGGAAAATGATGGAGATTCAATTCTTACCAGCACATAGGAAAGAAATCTTTTCATTAAGGTTGGATGAGTTCCTTGATTCTTTCTTGAGAAAACCGTATAGGTAATTGGCATTTAAAACATATTTTTCCCTAAATTTCTCTGTTTATTCTCCTTTCCCTGAGGAGTTGACTCAGAATTGCAGTAAGAAATTTTTAAACTGATAATAAGCAATAATTTTCTGGATTAAATACTTTTAAGATTAATTTATGATATATCATTTTATTAAGTACATTGAAGTGATGAAGATTAATCTGTTGCAAAACCCTGTCCAGGGTATGACTATTGTTGCCTAACATGGTCTAGAAATTGCAATTTGGCACCATTTTAAAACCGAACTTGTATCTCAGTTCTTCATCATGCGTAGTCTGGACTGACTTGGAGAAGCGTCTATCATCCAGTTTTCTCTCTCCGGTTTTTCTGACATTTAAGGTACACTTTATCCATAGGAAGAGCCTGGCTCTATATATGTATACATGTATAGTGGTTATTTCCTCTCACTGAAATGAGAAAAAGCAGAACCACAACTCTTCTTGCCAAGTTCTTTTCTGAAAAAAAAAAAAAAGTCAAAGACACACATATGTCATCACAGCATAGACTTCAAGTAATTTGATATTTTTCAAATAATATAATAATTTTATTCTTTTTTAAATCAATAGAAAAGTATATCGACCATGGTTCAGATGGAGTTAATTTTCCCCATAGCAGTGGTTGTAGTTCTGTTCTCTATATGGGTAGCTGGAAAGGTGTTGGTAACACTCCAGTGTTTTGGCTTCTGCCGAGCAGCGCTGGCACAACATCAGCACTGTCCCCCCAACATTCCACCCTCACCCAGTAGACTGGGGGTGGGCAAAATCTTTGGAAGCGACAAAGCCAGGACAGCTGACCCAAACTGACTAAAGGGATATTCCATATGATGTCTACTCTTCAACAAAAGCTAAGAGAAAGGAGAAGGAGTAGTGGCATTTGTTATTATGGTGTTTGTCTTACAGAGGAACCACTACAAACACTGAAACTCTGACTCCTGGGCTAGACCTTGGCTGCTTTTGCTTTACTTTGCTTCCACATGCCACCTTTCTTTTGCTTTTATCTTGATCCATGAGGTTTTTTCCACCTTATTTTCTTTGCCCTCTCACCCTTGCCCTGCTTAGGAGGGGAGTGATAGGGTCTGTGGGCACCTGGCATCCAGCCAAGGCTAACCTGCCACAAAAAAAGCTAAACCATTGTATTTAGGTACCAGAGTTTAATATTTTTAGAGCAAAATTACACAGAATGGCTCACCATACCTCGGTTGAAAACAAGACAAAAAGCAAAAAAACATCAAACCCTGCAGAGCTGTTTTGACAGCTGAGGCTTGAGAAAGTGCAAAATATTGACTGCTATGCTTTGCTTTTTATTTTCATAACAGGGCAGTTTGCATTGAATTATTTTTTAAATATTTCAAGCAAGTTAGAAGAAAGTGTTGATCATCTTTAACTGATGACATGACCATAAAGTCATCGACAAATATCATTGCCTAATTCTGAAGTACATGCAGATGTCTAAGATAATGGATTAAAATGAAGTGGCAATGACAGATAAGATTCTTTAGTGTGTTTATCTAGATGTTAGATGCTTTCTGAGAGATTAAGAAAGCAATTTCTTCCTATCTCATTTTGGAGTAAGTTTAAAAGTTTAGACAGTATTAATAAAATATTGTTCCCAACTTATCTAGGGAACTTAAAGGTTGCACCAAGCTTGAAATGATTTTTATTGGAGCTCTGTATATGGATATCTCATAAACTTCATATAGCTCTGGTCCTGAAACTCTGAAATAGCCTAATTCTGTGCAATTATTCTTCCTCTCAGTAAACACAGAAACATTGTGATTTCTGATAATACTAATAAAAACTGTCAAAACAACAGCACACAAACTTATCCATCTAAATAGCATTTTCCCAAAATTTGGGTGTGAATTTTCTTACCTATAGTTTAATCTAAAAATCACATGGTCTCTAATCAAATTTTAGGCCAGCTACAATGACATTTTTACTCCTGCTGCTTACTGTGGTTTGTCAGGAAGGTTAAAGAACTGTCATTACAGGAAAAGAAAGTTCTGTATTTGTTAGTATTTTATGCTGAAAATAGCAATGCTAATGCTCAACCCAGAATATTTCCAGCAAAATTTCAGTGACTCAAAACTCCCATTTATATTTCTGTAAGGGTTGTGGGAAATTTATAAAAAGGTACTTTGGAGTACCCTGACAAGTAGAAAAAAGACTAATAGAAAACAAAAATAGCAAACCCATTATCTTTACCAAGGGCCTCCTCAGGAATACATCATAAAAAAGAATTTGGTCTGACTGACTTAGCAGGGAATTCGCACCAAATCTCCATGCTTGACAACATCAACGATGGTCCCTTTGGACTTATGTTCATTCTTCTGGAAGAATATAATATGTTGCATAGGCCAATCACACAGCGACTGCTTCTTGTCCATGTCTGTGATGATCTGACTGACAGTTGGTGACATATTGTGCATCCATGGGGACAGAAGAATGCTCACACAGGAGTTGCTGACAACCTTTCCTAGGAGTGTCTCTGCAAAAAAGAAGCAAATATAATGGGATTATATTGATTAGACTAATGACAGAGCTGATGAGTTGCAACCTCCTTTAGGAGGTCATTCAGAGGGGTAGTGTACTGCTTAGCTAAAATTATTCAGCAATCTAGAATTAGCAGGAGCCTTTTCTCTTTTTCATTCTCTTTTTTTCTTTTCTTTTTTTTTTTTCTTTTATTACAGCATACGCACAAACCTGTGTGATGGAGCTGATGACTGATGATGATGATAGTAATGATAATGGCTGCTTGATTTTTTTTCTTATGCTGCTATTCACTAGTCCTGTGTGCTGAAGGCATACAGGATGCACTAAGACTTCATTAGGAATTTTTGAGATGAACAATTCCTTTTTTCATCTGAAAATAACTTTCATCCTCATTTCTGATCCTAGCTCCATCCTGTAGAGAACTTTTAATTAAAAAAAGGAAGTTTCCTGTTTGGGGTTATTTTTAAAACAAAGCTTTAAAATAACTGACACTTGAGAAACAAACGAACATTCTTCTATATGTTGTACATCCCTGTATTAATCTAGATCATTATTGATCAATCAAAAGAATTCTAACAAGAGAGTAATTGTGTTCTGCACATTACAGCAGGATCTACACATGGTTTTCATAATGGGAGAATGTAAAAATGAAGCAGTTGCCCAGAAAATAAACAAAAAATCACACATTAAATATTGCTTTAATCACTGACACACTGTGCTACACAACACTGAATACTCTGAATTCCAGACTCTCAGGGTTAGGATCAGAGATGCAGCACTTGTCTCTCATAAACCCTGCTTATGAACACAGGAAGCTACAGAGGTCTTGATTTTTGAAACATACATCAGATTCCACAACTTTTTGATTGGTTGTTGGTAACTAGTACACAGATTCTCTACTTGCACATAAGGTATTCATTTTTCATTTCAGTGTTTAACCATAGACAATAAAAGATAGAAAATACAAGAGTGCTGTGTATCTACTAAGTCATTGTGTATCATAAAATATTGTAAGTTAAAACATAATATGTTGAGCTGACCTTGAAATGAAGAACAGCAGAGGAAAGATAGGGTCATTCTCTTTTCACACAAAAAGGGAAATGAACTTCAGGTCATTCCTACTTTATTGGCCACTAGCTGTTATCCTGGAGGTATTGTGCTTGAGAGATTTTATCAACAATGCTTTGTGACTATTACTGGGCAATCCAGAGAACCACATTACCATTGGCCTCAGAGGAATTTTTCCACATGTCATCCCAGCCAGAGGCTAAATAGCTATAAGAGAAGTTATGGAGGAAAGCTAATTAGAAAAGGGAAAGGACGATGAAATTGAGTATAAAAATAAAAAAAAATAAATCTATTATTTTCAAAGTTGTAATGGTATATGTCCTTGTGTGTATTTCTACTGCCTTTCCTCTGATGCCCTATGACATTCTCACATTTTGAGTTACATTGCATATTCAGTCAGGCAGCAAGCTTGGAGAAATATCATGTCATCACAGTTTTTAAAGAATGAAATCCTATAGCATAACTTTTTCATGAAGGTCATTACTGTAAGTTAAAAAATTGGAAGCATAGAGTATATGCATGTATTAAGGATGCTCAGGTGTCATAAAACATAGGTTTCAAAATACATGTGACTAGAATCTGTCCTGATTAGATATGGTGGATAGAGTGTTATCTGAAAGTTTGTGTCTTCATGGAAGATCTTTCACGTATCTTCTTTCCCTGAAAATTAGACTGTGGAAGTCAAACCCACATTGGGTTGATTTCTGGTTTTGTTGGGTTTTTTGTTTGTTTGGTTGGTTTGTTTTGGGATTTTTTTGTTTGTGTGTGGGGTGAGGTTATTGTTCTGTTTTTGTTTTCATTTTATAGTTTTGCTTTGTTGTATTTTTTTTTGTTGGTTTTTGTTTGGGCAGGGAGGAGCAGATATCACTACAAATTTCAGCAGTTTTCCAGTATCTTCTGGTAAATTCCTTTATCACAGAGGACTAGCAAGGACCGCAACCATTTCAGCATAGCTCATGTTTTCTGATAAGCATGCATAGTTTGATTCTCTTGGATGCAATTATCTTAAACATATGCAGTTCAGGAAACCATGGATGAACTAATCATCCAAGTCTGTCTTTATATTTAAGCAAAAAAAATTACACTCTTAGGACACAATTCATTTGACGTGTTCTAACCATTTATGTTTAGATGAGGTTACTCTTTTTTCCCTGAGAATGAGTGTTTATTACCATTCATTAGTTAATCTGGGTCAGAGTGTTTTGAGGAACTTGGAGAAACTGAACTGATGATTTCAGTGCTAAAGACATCTATATTTGATCAAGTGTGCCCAGTCCTTGAAAACTAAATAATTTCAACATCTTATTTTCTCAGGGTGAAAAGAAGTGAACAGAAAATGGTATGAACTTTCCTCTGCTTTTTAGGTAGGCAGACCTTCAAAACTCACATCCTGCTCCTCTGCCCATGTTTTTAAAGTATTTTCTTTTGCCTATAAAGTCCTCAAATTGGAAGTAATTTCTAAAGTTCTGTATAGTGCAGAACCTGTCACTTATGAAAAGGGCTTAGTACAGCTGTTAAGACACTGCTGTGATGCACTTCACATTATCTTTTTGGGCTAAGCAAAATTGTGAATCCCTGTTGTCTTTAGAATTTGCTCCTCTGATAGAGGAGAGATCCCTCTGTTGGAGAAATCTACCTGCCTTCAGGGAGAAACAATTATTTAATTTATTTCTTTATGAATAGTATTTCTTGGTTAACTAGACTTTGTTCAAATAACTGCTACTGAGTTTTCTAATGATGCCTCTAAATGACATTTCTAGCAGGAATTTATTCTAGCAGGAATTGTCTTATTTATTATTGCTAGTGAGAGTGGCATATCCAATTTATACATTTTTAATTTTTTAAAACAGCAAACTGTTTAGCTGCTGTGGAAATCTATACTATAAAACTGAATAAAGTAATGTTTTCAAATTTCCTAAAATTCTCTTATTCATTTGCTGTCTGCTGTGATAAAACTCAAGGTAGTAGGTGCTTAATAAAATGACTGGCAGGCAATATAATGCAAGTTGCTAGTAGCTGTGCTAGTTCTGTAGCACACACTTCAGCCTAATCCCTATATCTGTGAAGAATGATAATTAAAGAAGAATAAATATGAGATATTTAAAAGGGCAGTTCACTGTCATTGAACAGACATACGGCTGTACGTTATTTAATTCTTTCCTTTTCCTAAAAGTTCTTTTCCACTTTCTCTGTAATATACATTCTGCTGAGTTCGAGTGCACAGTGCTAAGATGTGATTAATTTCCTAAATTTTAAATTGTGCTGTTTGCCCTCCTTTCTCAGTTGTCTGTGGGGTTGAATTTAAATGAGATATTTGTAATTTCTACTTTTAATTTCATAAATAAATCCTTCTGCTGCTCTAACTAGATATCTATGTAATATTCTTAAAAGACAGAAAAGCCACTCATAACATGAAAACAACTCATTTGTTTACTTTTTTTTTTCCCATTTGCAGATAAAATTATAAGCTTTACAGCGTAATACTTTCCTTTCAAGCTTAAGTAAAACTCAAAGATTTTGTAAGAGCTATGCCAGTGGACAGGGAAGTATCATGATTCTAACATAAACCAAGGTTTCATGTAGGTGCTTCTGTGTGTATAGACAGGTATCTTTGGGTGTATAGATAATTGGGGGAAAATGCCTTTCCCTATGAACTGGCACACCACTTGGATAGAGACTATTGGGCTCTGAAAATGTATAAAAAAGAAATCATCTTTCTTTTTCATCTCATTTATCATTAAAAAAAATGTAATAAGGTTTTTGTTCTCCCACAAAAACCCTCAGTCAGTTTGTGAAAAGCCCACATTAAGATTCAAATATTATTTCTGCAAATGAGCCCCAAACACTTTATTCTGGTAGAAGATCACATCAGAACTAAAGGAACTGGTGTCATACAAATACCAGTTAGGTAAAACTGGAGGTGAATAAGGGATCTTTTGTATTTACAAAGTACTGACATCTTAGTGCTGAGAAGAGAATAGGTCTAACAATTTCTTATTTCTATTCCCTGTTGGGCCACTGCTCTGTTTTCCCATGGTTGACCTTCCTGTGAACTAATCGGAAGAAGTATGTGGAAGAGGAAAAAATGATAGCTGCTTCCGTACACCTTTTGACAATTTCCTTCAAACAGTTCACGTTTCCATTGCCCATTCAAAAAAAAAAGGGGGGGGGAGCAGGGTATGTTTTCGCTATGTAATCTCATAAAAAGTATACCAACATCACACTGGATAGGGGAATTATAAAACTGCACTCTACCATTTTGTTGATGGATCTGTATGTAATTTTCAAAAGCGGACAATTTAGTAGCACATCTGTAATCTATATGTGTATATTTAGAGACAGAAAACTGAGTTTTATTTTCTTCTCTCAAGAAAAAGGTGTTTCTAAACCTGACTTTTCTAGGAATGTGAAATTTTGAAATCTATTAAAAAAAGCTACTTTATGAAATAAGTAATTTTATTTAGTGTCCATAACCTTTTTTCAGACTGCTATGATGAATTTCTCAGTGTGGTAAACACTCACATGCATTCATAATGCCCAGAGTAAATGATACCATCATGTAGCTCATACCAATCAAATATTATTTAAGGTATAATAAATCAGAACAAAATTACATGTCAGGTATTCAAAGGTTATGAGCAATAGAATTGCAGTACAAAGTCATTGACAAAAGGAGAAAATAGTACTGCAATCATGCTGCAATTATCCAGATCTAGACTTCTTATATATGAAAAGTGGATTGTAACAGTTTAATGAAACAGTGATAATAATTGTAAGCTCATATTTTTGTCTTCAGATTTGACTTTTCTAGGACATTGTTGAGAGGGCAGAGGAACAAAATTAACAAGGGACTAGAAGCCACTTTGTGTTACTGTATCAGAAAAGATCTGTCATGATGCCTAAATCCATATAATTTAGTCAGAATAAAATCATCAGTGTGCCAAGCATAGTAAAAATGACTCAATTGTTTTCTTTCTTCACAACATTTTGGGAGTTATTAATAGCATTTAAACATAGGCAACTGACAAGGGAATTTCCAATCAGAATCAGTTAACTTCTATAAGGTTTCTGATCTGGATCAGCCTCCAGAAGAGTTTCTCCCTTCTCCCAACCTCCCCTTTTTCTCTTTGTCCTTTCTTGTCTTTCTTTTTCTTTCTCTCTCCCACTTTCTCCCCGGATAATATAAAGCACCAAGGGGACTTCTAAATTACTCTTATAGTAGCATATTATTACTATTCCCATTTTCATGCAAAATTAGTAAGTGTATGTTTAGATTAATAGCATTAATTAGAGTAAAATACTTCACAGGACACAAATGTATTCTTCATGCAAATAAAAGAGGTAAGTATCTCTGATTACCATGACATAATCTGAGGAAATTTAGCTCTCTCTCCAATACAAAGTATCTTCTTGATGAATCATGAGGCTCTTTGGTTATGTGGAGAGTTGGACCAAAACTGAAAAAAATGCTGATGGTTCATTTTTATCCTATGTCCCTGAAGTTTAAGATAGGGCAAAATTTATTACTCTAAGATATTCTAATTTGTACCTTTCTCTGAAGCGTGTAAACTAATATCCATGAAGAAGAAACTGCAAATTAATTCATTAGAAGTCTACAGACCTATTATGTGGGAAATCACAAAATTATTTTTGAAGTCATAAAAGCCCTTAAATGTAATGTAAATTTATTGTAAATACTTTCTGGTTGATCTTGCACTCTTTTGGCAGGCAAAATTCTCCTTGATGCCAATGGGAGTTTTGTCATTATCAGAATTTCAAAGATGAAATATTTTACAAACACCCTAGTAGTCTAAAACATCACTTTTTGTTATATCCATGAGAACTATATTCCTTATAAATGTAATAATAGTGAATATATTCATTCTTGACTTGCAGCTCCAAGAAAAGTAATGCAGATATAAGACTGTGTGTAAGCCTTACTTATTTTCATAAGTAAGTAACTAAGTGCAATCTTTGTGTCTTGCTGATTAGCTGTCTGCCACATGCCTGTCCAGCTGTCTGCCAGTTTGTGGGTGCATTTGACTCTGTAGGAACAACGGCTCTATACATGACTGATTGAGAATGTGTAATATCATGAAGTTAACTTAGATAATTTAACTTGTTAATACAATGACCATTTTTCTTTGTGTTAAGATAATACAACTTCTATGAATTCTCTAGCCAGCCCTGTGTGATGCACAAAAGGCTGTCACAAAGACTTTTGTCTCCTACTATGATAGTCTGAGAGAGTTGGGGCTGTTCAAAGTTGGGGCTTTGGGGACACCTTTTAGCAGTACCTGAAGGAGGCTATAAAAAGGCTGGAAAGGGACTTTTGACAAGGGCATGTAGTGATATGACAAGGGGAATGGCCTTAAACTAAAGGAGGGTAGGTTTAGATTAGATATTAGGAATAAATGCTTTACTATAAGGGTGGTGAGTCATTGGAACAGGTTGTCCAGAAAGGTTGTGGCCTCCCCATTTCTGGAGGTGTTCAGGCTGGATGGATGAGTAACCTGGCCTAGTGGAAGGAGTCACTGATGGGCAGGAGGGTTAGAAATAAATGATCTTTAAGGTTCCTTCCAACCTAAGCCATTCTATGACTTTTGTTTCACATAAAAACTGGCCAAAAAATCTTGTCCTAAGTAGTATCTTCAAATCCTTGAGGCACAGGAAAGCAACCATGGTCCTAGTTGGAATTTTATTGTCTATTCAGCTTATATGAATTAAAAATTATTTTACTATTCAGTGTTAGCATAGATATGCTTATTAAGTGACAAGATATCAAACTGGGTAAAAAGCTTGTCAGTGTAATGTATAATGACAAGCATTTGAGGTACTTACAGTAACCAATCCTATTGCACAGCAATCTTCCTGTGCCTCTTTTCCTAGTCACTTCAAATACTATCACACAGGATACTTCTCTACAAAACCTCATTTCCCAGTGTCATGTAGCTGCTGTGAAATTAGCCACTTCCCCTCAAAAATAACAGTTGTCAGAAGGCAGCTAGATCACCTACCAACGCTGTACATACTGTAATAAAGTGGCAGTGCTGTTATTGCACCCCAGCCTTTATAGAATGCAAAGGTGTTCTGATCAGTCATATAACCCATTGAGGATGACTGGACCAGATCAGCTTTTACAAAGTAAATTCCAGGAGAAAACCAAGTATATCAGAAACTATTCTAGTGTCTCAAAAGGTGTTTCTTCCTAGACCAGCTCCAAAGAGTAATTCCATGTGGTTCTGATGTAGCAAGGCTTTTTTCTTCTGCGTAATACACAGGAGGGAAAAGAAATTCAAACAGTAAAAGCTATAGGTTTATATAGCTATATATTTCCACTCATTGTGGAATATTAAGGATATCTATCATAAGACATGTCTGAATGTCTCAGCATTCTGACCAAATGCTATTGTTTGATGTTTATATATTATCATTTATTATTATATTATACTGAACCAATTTTTACTTGTATTTACAAATGAAAAATTTGTGCTGTTTTTTGCCCATTCAATCACTGTAATATGTTGATTCTGCATAATTTAAAGTTGAGAAATTTTATACTGTCTGTGTTGCAGATGAAAATGTATGCATTACATACACATACATTAAATTACATTACATCCACAAATTAGTAAGGTATTCCGACACTCTCTGTGGAAAACTTACATTGATTTTGTCTGTGATTTCAAATGTGTTCTAAAAGTCAATGAGCAGTGAAAGGATAACAGAAGTTATTTGAATCTCCAGAGTCCCTTTAATTGGTTGCTTCTTCCGGCTGACATCCTTGGTTGTTCAACACACAGGATACTGAAAGCAAAACATTGACCAAAACCTTTTCACATGAATTTCATACTGGAACTGAATATGAGGTTGTCAGTTTCTTGGAATAAATCACTTCTCAAAGGCAACAGCTTGCTGTAGAGGAGACAAAAGACAATCTGACATCAGGAGTACCGTGGTCCAGCAAAGTGGGTTTGTGCATTGTGTGGTGTTGTGAGTGAGGTGTCCTTCAGAACCACCAAAGCTCTGTTCTGATGCCTGCATTGCTTGGAAATTTCCATTAAATGCAATACCTGTAGTTTATGGTAGCATAATCAAAATGAGGTATCAAGTATATTTTAGAAATTACAGTATAGGTGCCAAGTTCAGGAAAAAAGAGTTTGCTCAGCTCTGTCCTGAAGAACACTGAAATACTTCCCACTGCTCTGTTAGTGTTTCATATCTACTGTTCCTTCCTGTTGCTGTATCTAAAAAAACTCACCCACGTGAGTATTAAGCTGTGACAACTTCAGATTCTGTGACTTATTGTAATGCTTTTGGAACTGTTTACTATGGAGTCCTAAGCTCTTATCCCAGAACTCTGCAATGAATTCCATTATTTCTAAGCTATATTTATGTATTTATCTCTGTTCTAGCAAAAAGTATTTGCTACAACTTTTGAAAATATTTCTGGAGTTCTAGAAGGAATATCTTTATTGATTTTACTTTCTTTTAATGACTATTTGCAAGAAACACAAGGAGCTTAAACTAGCCTACTTCAGCAGAAATTAAATTCCCAGCCATAGAAAAGATGTTTTACCCATAAACCCCATAAGAGGCAAGATTGAAGTTAAAACAGTTGTTTTACTTTTTCATTTGTATTCAAATCCTATTTGTTTAAATTATGTCACTGTAGTGCCTGATCTTTTAACTTTCAATAAGCCTCTGTAGATACACATGCACACATAAACGTCTTCCTAAAAAAATCTGTCTCTGAATGTATGTATATGTGCATTGAGGTCTCTGTGTACTTATACATGGTTATACATATTGGTAAATTCATTTTTGTTTCTGTGTTTATACACCCGTATGTACACAAATATATAAATAATTTTTACACCTTGTTCAAAGCTGGTAACATGTCTTCGGTAAAAGAACGCTAAAGACATTGATTTTCCTCCGATCTAACTTCTTGAAATCTACATTCAAAACTAGACGTCTTGTCAAGTCACCTTGAAAAACATGCATTTCAGAAAAAGAAATTTTCTGTCACCTAAGAAAGGACTTAACATGTCACTTCTTGTATTCCATGAGGGTCCTCTCAGCTTGTTTCTACAGCCTATTGAGGTTCCTCTGGATGGCAACATGGCCCTCTGGTATATCAACCACTGCTCCGAGCATTGTTTCCTCAGGAAACTTGTGCAGAGCAGTGCTCTGCTCCATCATTCAGATAACTAATGAAGATGTTAAGTAGCATCAGACCCAATACTGATCCTGGTACACCGTTAGTCACTGGTCTCTTTTTAGCACTGACCACTGTCAGCTGCACCGAGTCATTCAGCCTGTTTTCAACCTACCCTACTGTCTTCTCATCCAGCCCACACATCAACAGTCTCTCTATTAACAACTTTTGTGAGATCGTGTCAAAAATTTTACTAATGTCAAGGCAGACAATCCACTTCTTTCTCCTCCTCTACCAAGTCTGAATCAACATGACTCAATCAACAGACTTCTTCAGCACCCACAATCTCCATACTTCACCATTTTTACTTATATGTCAAAATAAAAATAGTAAGTTTTAATTTAAAAATAATTCTTTCAAAATCCAGTATGCAGATATAAAATCCTTTATACCTCAAATACTTTGCTGATCCTCATCCCATGTGTATAAAGAGAAAAATGTGAAGAATAATCTCTCTTTTTCCTCTACTTCTTTATTTAGCCTATAGGTTATTTGTATTGATTCATTGGGTTTAGTTGTTTGCTTGGTTTTTTTGTTTTATTTTGTTTTTTCTTGGGTTGGGGAAGGAGGGTGGTGGCTGCTTGCCTTTTTGTGGCTATATGAAAGTTATATACATATATATGGAGCTTAAAGGAAAGCTAAAGAGAAGCAATTACTGCTGCATTACTTATACAAATACATACATGCATGACAGTAACTTTTCTTCACAGCTAGATGTCCAGATACTGTCAGATATTTCAGCTGATCTTTATTCCATTGGTCAAGAGTTTCAGAGCCTCACTTGAATGTAATGCCTTGAGAGGTCAGGATCATGCAGGGAAAGATAATTTTTCTGCCAGTTAGTGCCAATCCTGTAGAGAGTCTTAATACTAGAGGAGAATCCTTGATTTGGTCTCTGAATTTCATGAGGAGATAATGGACCACTGGGGTGATGTGCTCATCATGACCTCTGCTGCTAAGCAGATGAGCTAACACGTCCTATAATACCTGGAGGTTTTTAGGTTGCACTGTGCATGATTCAGGGCAGCAGCTTGAAGCTGGGTTTCCACATCTTGGTGTAAACATCCTACTGCATTCTTCTATTTTTATTTTTTAAGGAATCTTTTAAGTTTGATAACTAAGTATTCCAAAGTTTTACATGACAAATATGAAGTGGAAGGACTATAATAAACCTCCCGGTTTAGATTAGCCAGAAAATCAAAATGAAAACATTTCAGTACATTGCAAATTTGTATCCTAATCTTCAAGTTAGAGTGGCAGTCACGGAGTGGACCTAACAAGGATATAAGGATCACACTGACTGCCCGTTTATCATCCGTACAACAGATCACAATCCAACACACTCCTAAGACAGTGAATGAAAAGTCAGGTTGTTGGAGGATGGCACTCCAAATAACCTATTGCCAGAAATCAGCAAAAGTAAAAATTAAACAGAAAGGTGTTCATAAGTACTTCCCCATGTTTAGCTCTCTAATACATTTTTTTTTCCAGCAGGAATCTTCTTCAATTCGTGGTATGAATGGTAGAAAAAAAATTGTTAGCAGTAGAAATAGTATTCACCTAACCAGATATAATTTAATCCATTAGAATCCCTTATAATCACAGAAAAATTAAGTGTTTTAAGATGCAATTCATTTCATCTCTAAATAGATTTATAAAACACAGCAAATGAATTGCACCCAATTACTCTGTGTTGACTATAGAGATAGCCAGGCCAAAATGCTTACATTGAAAATATCAAAACACAGAGTTAATATGTACTTCTTGGATGTAGGGGACAGGGTATCCTGGACATACGAGAAATTTATGCCTTGGACCTCATTATGTCTCTAGATATGTCTCCGATCTAAAAAATGAATGCAAACTTTTTCTTTTTTTCTCTTGCTCAAAAAGCAAAGGAGGGAAACTAAAAGGCCAGGATTGAATAGGGCATTTTGGGATGTAAATTTGTTCTTCCTGACTGTCTCAAGACAAAAACTAAAAACTTTAACTAAAATAAGGAGCAAAATAGTTTATAATTTTAGTAATGTCACATAATTAATTAGTAACCAGTGAGCTATAGATTCAGGATCAGTATCAGTAATGCAACCGACAAATCACAACTCTAGATACTTTCAAAATGTTAATAAGCACAGACATATTTCTAAATACCCTTCTTTAATCAAAAGGGTATTTTGATTTAATCAAAAGGGTATATTAAATCCTCTAAAATTTAATCCTCCCCCTGCAATTCCTCTGATCCTACTCCGGAGGTCACTAGTACCCCTCTCCAGCAGTGCAGTTTCACTGCTTGCTCACCCTCCAGCTCTGTGTGAGGAAGCTCCCCACAAGGTCCCTGCACCCAGCAGTGGGAGTGCCTGGCTGCTGGTCTCATGCTAACAGCCAAATGCCAGGTGCAAGCTGCCCCTGCTGCCCTTTGGGGCAACTGTGTTGTCTGGTTTGGAGTGCTGCAGGGCCACTATGGCAGGCACAAGCCCAGTGTAATTTTTCTAGGTCTTTCCCAACTGCAAGGAATTTTCATGGTGGCTTTTGTATGGATTTTTTTTAATTTAAAATTTTAACATGATTTTTTTTTTTAGACTTCCTCCTTTGCTTCAGAAGTGTCTGAAAATTCACGGGTAGAGTTTAATCCAGCTGATCACTGTCTTCCTTCCTAACGTTGACTGTTGGGGGTGAGTAGTCTTCTTCCTCCTTAACATGATATTTTTTTGGAGAAACACCATTCAGTTTTGTCTATTCAATCCACACACACACTGTGTGCACTCATATTCTTAACAGGTGGTGTTATCCAGGCTATTGGCCAAGAGTGTATGTGCAGCCCCTCGCTGATTTCATGCACTAATCACCACAGCCATGGTTTTTACAAGAAAGCCAGCATCTGCTGTATATTTGAAGCTGAATAGATTTTGCAGAAAACTTGATTCATGGGCACCAGAATGTCTGTAATGTGCCTATTGGATCAGTCCCAGTAAGAATGAACACTCAAGTATCGTTAATTTCCTTATTTTAGCGAGCTGGGTGGGTATGTTCTCCAGCTTGCTTTCAGGTCATGTGGACATCTCTAAGAAGACTAGTTTTTCTTTATGAATTTAGATACCTCCAGGGTTGGTGACACTTGAGGCAGGGTTTAATTATTAATCATAATTTTGTAATTAGGAAGTAAGGCCTTGCTTGAGACGTGTATTTAGGACCCTAATTCTCAATGAAATCTTCCCTACATGCTTTTATTTATTTGGATTTAAAATTAGCTGATATTGAATTATAGTGTTGAGTTTTGACTCTCTTCCTCTAAAGGACAACTTCAATAGGCAGGACATCACACCCCTGAGAGAGTGTCATTTGGGATAGATACCTCTACCAATCTGACAAGGACTGCTTCACCCATATAGCAATTAGCTGCCCCAGTCAGCAGGGATGCTTAGCTCTGATAAATCAACTCTCCCGGGTTTCAAAATGAACCTGAACCAACAATACTTGGGGTTTCAGTGAGGGCATGCATTTTCAGTGTGAAAATAATAACACGGGAAATAGTTTTAGCAAGTTCAAACTAAGCTTTTCTGGAGCTGTGGCTCAAATATTCCACTTCAAGCACTGTCTCTCAGTCTCGTTTTTAAGAAGGTTATCTCTTGTCTCCTAAGAACCTGCCAGTATTCAGAATGACTGCAACTATGAAAATAGGGAAAAAGTCATGTATCGTCCTCTTGTATAGAATCCATACACTTTTTGATGGGGCTATCATGCAGAATTTGTTCGGTTTGTTCCTTCAGATTCCATTTCTGAAAGTTATAGCAGTTTTTTAGTTATATTATTATCACTATTACTTAAAAAATATTCTTTGAGGATTTAAATTGGCATGTATTGTATTTTTGACCTTTCAGTTATGAATTAATGCCTAACCAATCTGTTATTCCATCTACGAATTTCAAATTCTAATCGTTATTAGATCTCATCAGAAAAACTCATATAGACCTCTTTTCTCTTGGAAAACTTTTCAAATAAAAATCAAACTGGTTTGCAAAACCATGTCAAGTTAAGCAACATTTTATTCTGGCACCAAATATATATGCATGAAAATAGGATTTTCAATACTTTTGCAATGACATGCTCTAATCTGCCACTTTAAAAGGATTGTCTCCTTAACAAAAAAAAAACTATTCAGCTACAAGTTTAAGATAGTATTGTCTTCTTTTCCCTGAAAGTGAAAATGGCTTTACTCTCTAATATTTTCAGTTATTAGCAAAAAAGCATATCAAAATGAGGTCCTGCAATGTAGAGATATTAATATTTGCTGGTCAATGCAGATTGTAATTAAAAAAAAAAAAAGAGGAAGAGAAGGGAAGGGAAGGGAAGGGATGTAGGAATTTTTAAGGTAGCTGCACATGCTAGGTCATGGAAAAGAGCATTAGATATTTAAATGTGAGTAACTTAATCAAGACTTTTGTCAATACAGTGAAAGGATCAGTTTGGTTTCTGCTATTGCAAACATGCGCTTTTTGAGAGATTAAATGTGTTTTGATCTGCCCTGACCACAGTACAGGAGGTTGGTTTGTGCTTCACTACAAAATTCCAGATCAACTCTGACTTTCATTTTAGAAGGTCTTTTATGTATCTTGTGTCTTACCCACATGTATCTAGATATTTTGAGTTAGATGTTCGTGTTTCTGAATCAAGCCTTATATCTCTGAATCAACAGCTCAAGTAAATAATAGAAATCTGTTCATTTGAACAGGAACCTAAACACAAAGCTTAGACATAAACCTATATGGCTGACAAAAAGAGCAGGCACGATAAATTTGTGCTGAAGTTTGGTGAGGTAAATTGCATCAAATTTAATCCCAGTAAAATTCCCAGTCCCTGCACGTGTTGAAACCTCACAGTTTTTATGTTTGTCATGCGCTCTACAACCTTCATTGTGTCAATGGCCCCCATGGCTCCAGAGAAAGAAACAACTCAAAATGTGTTTCCCTCAGAAATTTTTCCTTCATAAAAAAATGTAACTTTTGAAAGACATTCCAAATTTAAATTAAGTTTTAATAACCAAATCAACTGGAATATCTATATTTCACATTTTAATCTGCAAAGAATTTCCTGTATGATATTTCTCTGTTGCTGTATACGGGGTGAAAAAATCTTCCTTTTTCTAAAACAAACATCTTTTTCCAAAACACAGCTAGCTGTTTCTAATAATTGTTTCATAAGTAAGTGCTCTTGTGAGCTGGAGTCTCCCTTTTTTGCTGTAACTGAAAAAAAATTACTGCAAGATTATATTTGTTTTCCCTAAGATATTGTTAAATTAGAGAATTTTCACCATGCATGGGTTTGATTTCCTCATTCCTTTGTGCCATTATCATTTTCTCCCAATGATCTTCTTATTTCTTACTGTCTTCCTGTTGAAGGGCAAATACTGTCAGAGAGAGAGAACCAGAACTCAGGAGGAACTGGGTATTGTAACAAAATAAAATCTAGGCAATGACTATGCTCAGAACTTAGGTTAAAAGTCAAGAAATCAGAAACTATATTGGAATAAAAAATAGGTAGGTTAAATGCTGGGTGACAGTCAGGTAGACAGATGTGTGAGAAATTGAGAAAGAAGTAAAACTAAAGCAAAGGAAATAAGAAAGGGATCAGAGTTGAGGCAACAAGAAGTTTGGGCAGAACTTCAGTTAACTGGCATATTGAACAGCAACTGAAGGGGATGGTGCATACGCAAATACTGGTATTAAGCACTGGTCAAGGGGTAAAAAAGATGAGGGCTTCTTTGTAAATCTGACCTTGTGAAAAAGGAGGAAGTATGCAAGGGTTTGAAACAACCAGAGGATAGAAATGGGAAAGAAGAGATCTATAAAATACTTGTACACTTTTGGTGATTGTGGTAGTCAGGCTTCCTGTTGGTACTTAAATATGTAGACTTTCATACTCTGACCAGTTATTATTCAATTTAAAAATTAATATTTTCCAATTACAAGAAGAAAAAAACCACTTATTCCTAAAAAAGTGATCAAGCGCACAAAGATATACCTTTGAAATCTCAAACTTGGTATTAAAACTCAGTGAGACTTTCAAAATTATTAATAATAATTAAAATTAATATTTTTCAATTCAGTAATAACTATTTCATTTCAAAAGTAAGATATCTACACTGTCCATATTTTCTTGGAAAAGCAATAGCTTATCATCTTCACAGAACTCTGCAGAATATATATTATGCTTTCATAATTATATTTGACAGTGACAGCTGATGATCTAGTGACTAGCTATTGTAAAGCCAAATTATCACGATTAAATTATAACTGTATTTTTTCTTATAGGCACCATTTAGAAAAAGAAATGGGTGTTGAACTTACAGCAGATTTATTGTCACAAAGAACATCTACCAATTGTTCTTCCTTGTCTGTAGTAAAATGTATGCAAATAATTCCATTTTGCAGCAATAATAAACATGAGTAATAAGAAAAGAGATTTTTGTCATTGTTACATATTCATTTTATTATCGATATGGTTATTACCTACTTAGTAATTCACTAATGAATCTTGAACAAGAACCTGATGAAATAGCATAAAATAGAAAAGTTATTTCGTTCAAGCTGTACAAGTGCCTTTCTAGTCCTTTAAAGATGATATGAAGAAGCCTTATAGAATACATAACATCACAAAGCACAGAACTGTTACAACCTGCCCCTGAAGGCAAGGGTAACTCAGATTCTTGCTAATAGATCCCTTAGGGTGGATTAGAGTGAAACAACACTGAATAATCGGTGTTTATAAATATATATATCTGTGTAAGGTTTATTTCACAACAATTTGACTGCAGCAGAAAGGAGGTATGTAGGCACTTTTGTTATTATTATCTGTATGAATCTAAAAATATAAAAGCATAAAAATATCACTGAAGTAAATGTATAAGGAAAAGAAAGAAAAAGAAAGGATAAGAGTAGAAAGATATCACCACCTGTGGATGCTGCAACGAGACTTGATTGTTACAATATCAATGTTTGTTCCTGGAAGTGATGGTTGCAGTCTCTATCCATTGGGGGTGAGGGTAGCCCATGAAACGCAAAGTTCAGTGGGTTAATATATGCTTAGGTTTACATGGGAATGCGCAGGTATCTCCCCTGAGAGCAGAGTTTTACACTGTCTAAAGTAACACTGTGGATCTTTTCCAACACTGTGGATCATGTGCAGTCCTCTGGTGGAAGGCCCCAGGAATGAGTCTGGGGGCACTTTGGGGGTCATTAATAGTTTTTGACTCCTTCTAAGACATGACAGCTGCCTCTCATGTCGGCATAGATGAGCCAGTTGTGTCACATCAGCATGGATGAAAACTTTCAAGCCTATGTGCAAATGCCCTGGTACTTGCCCAGAGGGCAATTTTCACGCCTGAGCCAGTTGCGTAAGGGCACGATAAAAAGCATTATCCTCCCTTACAGGATCTGCTTCTTATCGGTCTCTTCTCTTATCTGCCTCAAAACCCAGCTTGCTGCTAAACAAAGTTTGGTTTATCATGGCCATCCTCTGGTGCTCACACCCTCTGCACCTGGGCTTTTACTTTTCACGTTGTCAGCAAATGGCCGATTGTTTGACTCGTTAATCATTAACATTTCAGTCTCTCACAACTCATCAAGTTAGTCATGATCTAAATTGTTAGATTGATGCCACACAGGTCAATGCCTAGGATGAAGACGGAATCAGGTAGCTTCACAAATTGTTACTGGGCTTAATACTTTTGCAACGGGACCAGAATCCTTTTTTCCCTTACATTACTTCTTTCTTCACTACAATCTCTCTCTGAGGCCCAAGAGATAAAAACTCATCTTCTCTTGCTAACTAATCAGATTCCATCAATGCAATCAGGCTCTTCTTCCCATAAATAGTGTCTTAGAAAGCGTTCTTCCACTATGCAGTACTATTTCTGTGATTTGCTGTGTGCAATCCCCATATTCTACTGGTCTTGAGAGTCCTGAGATCAAATTGGTTTACATGTTTGGTTAATTTTCTAAAACATAAGGTCAATATCTTATCACAATATATTAACCAAATATAGGTTTGAATAGAAAACGAAATGTACTCCTGGGATGACAAAATCTCATTCTTCTACAGCTTCTGGCACATCTACTTTTTTAATGGTATTTACATGAGTATATGCAAGTTCATGTCAGGCAGCATATAACTCCCAAAATTAATTTTTTTCTTCTGAAATACAATTAATACATCTGGAAATCGCACAAGAGTCTGTAAACCTGAAGGGGAAAGACACTTGTCAAGAAAACAACTTAATTACATATCAAAACTAATTAAGACATACCTTTCAAGATTTTCAGGAGCTTTTTATAAGAAATTTGGTGCTATAGGCTTATTCCACTGTGGCAGCTGTCAGTAATGCTACTGTGTTTCCCAAGTGAAATGTAGGGAACAAGTAGCTCAGGGAGTGATAAAATCATTTCAGACACCAGACACTACTTTTAGATGATTATCTTGCAGACTCATTTGCTTATACTCTGGAAATGATCTGTTGTGGGGGCTTTGGGTTTTTTGGTTTTGTTTTTTTTTGTTTTTTAATTTGCTGGTGCAAATAAGATTTACATCAAGATTTACATTTGGGGAAAGTTTTGCTTGAGTCATTTTTTTTAAGTTCATGACCATGAATTGAAATAGTTCTTTATAGCCACTTCCTTCAAATAATTTCTCTCTCACCACAAAGGAGTCTACACAGTGATGAGGCACAGGTGAGTCTGAATGAATGCCCTTTTCAAACAGCAATTAAGTATTGTCCCCTTTTTTTGTAGAATCATAGATTCATTTAGGTAGGAAAATACCCTTAAGATCATTGAGTTCAACTATTAACCTAGCACGGCTAAGTTCACCACTAAACCATGTCTCTAAGTATCACATCCTCACATATGTTAAATATCTCAGAGGATGGTGAGTCAAGTACTTCCTGTTCCAGTGCTTCATAACCCTTGCAGGGAAGAAATGTTTCCTAATATCCAATCTAAACCTCTGATGCCAGAGAGATGTTTTGCTTTTATGCTTTTTAGACTAGTAGCATTTTAGTTTTATACTTTTATATATTAGTACCCCTATAATCCTACAACCTCTATCCTACAACCTTGTATCCCTTTCCTATAGACAAAACAGAGCCAAGTTATCGGCCTTTAGGCATTCCAGAGTTGGATTCGATAAGCTACTGAAGTAAGCAGAAGATCTCCCAATAGAAACCTGCCACAAAGAATAGTGTAACAAAATTCTGCTTTTCATTGGAGAATATTTTCAAAACTATGTAACCCCTATAATAGTAGAAGCACGAACACACTCTGCGCTCTTTTTACCTTTTTGCACCCTTTTACCTTTGTATAACTTACACTTGCTGGAACCCTGCTCAGCAGGATTGGGCCAAAAGCCTGCGCAGCGGGGGTCCCGGGGCTATCCCTGGGAAATCTTTGCTTTCTCCAAATCCTTTTAATAAATTTTTACTTTTTATCCTCTTATTTCGACCTCAGCCTGTATTTTCAAACATAAATAAGGCATCACCTCCCCTGGTACAATTTGAGGCCATTTCCACTTGTCCTGTTTCTTGGGAGAAGAGATTGATCCCCACTTCACTACAATCTCCTTTCAGATAGGTATGGAGAGCCACAAGGTCTTCCCTAAGCCTCCTTTTCTCCAGGCTAAACAACCCCAGCTTCCTCAGTGGCTCCTCATCAGACTTGTACTGCAGACCCTTCACCAGCTCCACTGCCCTTCTCTAGACACACTCCAGCACCTCAATGCCTTTCCTGTAATAAGGGGACCAAAACTGAACACAGGATTTGAACTGAGGCCTCAGCAGTGCCAAGTATGGAGGGAAAATCTCTTCCTTAGTCCTGCTGGACACACTATTTCTGATATAACTCAACTTCTGATACTACTCACTATAAGTAGTATAAGCTTAGGTGCCAAGAATAAAACATGGTCTCCATATCATGAGTTATTAGTTCCTAGCAATTTTATTTATTTATTCATTAATACAGTGTTTTGTTTTTCTCTGTGTCCTCGTAAAATTGCACCACCTTTTCACTCAGTAGCTGCCTTAAGTGTTGTATAAAAGCAATACTGTTGCTATGACACAACAGACATTCAAGTCGTACAAGGGAATGGGAAAAGTCACAGACATTTTTGAAGGATAGTGACATTCAAACTCTTCTGTTTGCTTCATTCAGAGAAGAGTCAGAATATGCTGGTGGCTGGTAGAGATATGTGTGATGAATTCTGTGGTCCCTGCTCCAGCTTCTTGACACATGCTGCTACTGCTGATAGATGCCACTGAAAGAGGATCCTTTAAAACGTACTCAAGTTTTTCCACTAAATGAAACAACCAATTGGATGTACTCATAATTCTTCAAAGGTATCAAGCCTGCAGAAAAATTGATTTCTGGACTGTGATAACAAGTGGAATACTAGAGCTCAGTTCAGTTGCATAAAGGAAAAGGAGGATCTATATTCTAGGAAAAACTTCCCAGCCTCCTGCTCCACGATGGGCTCCCATAGATGCTGCTGTTGTATCTACCAGTCCATGCAACTTATTTTCATTTTACAAGGTATAGCAGTAGCTGTCAAGCAATTCAGTTCATCCTCTAGTAAAGGTAATGAATGGAGTTTAGAGAGCTAAATACAGGCATTTAGTTTATTGGTTTGGAGAGATGTTTCATGCTATGCAACATTAAAAACTCAATTCAGAGCAATAACTGAAGAAAAGATTACAAATGGTTGAAGTAAGCAAAAAGGCAAGAAGGCAGGAAACTTTTATTGTCTTATTTTCCAGTATTGTATAAATCCTCACAGCAAGGGAAAGAGATCCTCTAACCTGATGAAGAATATGTAAAACTCCATGTAGAATGAAGCAGTCCCTTTTTCCTGTATTTCCTTCACACATATATTCATCCTAAAATCATCTCTGATGCCACTACTTGTCCTTGTGCATTATAATGCAAGGGCCCAAATCTGCGGTTCTTAATTGAGTGGAACTATCACTGAAAATAACAGGATTTCATTTCATTAAGGACTGCAAAATACATCCCCCTGTGTGCACTTCTTTCTTCATGGTTAGTCACACAGTAAGTCATGCAAAAGCTCTTTTTAATTACATTTTCAGATGGTGACGTAATTGGTTGGAACAATCAATATCTTGCTTGATTCCTGAAGGTGAGACTTTCCAAATGAGACCATTATCATGCTTATTTTGAAATATAAAACCTTTAGAATACTTTTCAACAGATAATTAATATTTATTATTAGTTGCATTCAAATAAATAGAAAATAAGATACAATTTTGATACTCTTTTGAGTTTGTCAGAAGTCTCAAAGTATTGGAAATACATAATAACTCATGCCTTACTTTTAGAATAATTCAACCAAAGAGTTTAAGCTCCTTAAGTAAACTAGATACTGACACCACAGAGAAGTTGTGTCTAGTACCTTGCAAAATATAGATACATTTTCAACAAGTAGGCAGATAATTTTCATGAAGGGAAATTTTTTTTTTTGGTGGTCAATTCATCAGGTAAAGAGAGTGGGACAATCTGAAGAAACTGGCTGAGAAGGATCAGAAGTCCACACAATCCATTGTGGTGGTGGCTGAGCCCTCAGCCAAAGAGGCTGCGAAGGTAGGGCCAGTCACAGCTAAACTCTCTCCCTAGGTGATAGTGACAGGGAGGGTCTCCCCCATCCAGGCCCTGTAATGGTATAGTCCTCCTAGTCAGTTGGTTTGTCCCTGTTAGTTGTCAATCTATGTTCCTTATATGGTTCAGTTCTAGCAAGTTCTCCCTCACTCGGTGCCTCACTGGCCCTGTTCCCCTGCTCCTCCCCTCACCTACCCTTATTGGCTCTATGTATTGTAGTCCCGCCTTTTCTCCTCCCTCTTACCCTCATGTTATTGGTCCTCGGTGTTCTCGCTGCCCGTTTGGTTTAGTATATAACCTTGTGCACCCCTGTGTTGTGTGCTCTTCTGCCCTGATCCCTGGACCCGTGCAGTAAACCTGTTGCTACCTCAGAAGAGCCACCTCCCGACTCTGTCCCCAGCTTAAGGCATCGGGTGTGTGAGTGCCTGCGCTTCCATCTGCCGTGGTGGGATAGTGAGTGCTTGCACAGAGGCTCCACAGCCACTCCCGAGGGTCACCAACTCCAGACAGAGGTTGGTGCTCCAGGAGTCCCTGGACCTTCGCCTAGGGAGGGCAAGGCACTGGACCTTTTCCACTGGCACCGCACACCTCGCCGAGGCACCGCCGGACGCAGGGCTGCTCTTGGGAAGGTTGCGGCATTTACCATCGCTAGCCGCGCACCGCAACAATCCATGATGACCCCAATGATAAAAGATATTTGAGAAAAAGCTTTTTGATTATTTTTTTAACTATGGCAAAAAAACCCCCTTGACTTCATTATCAGTTTCTCATCATAATAGAAACAACCTCAGCATCCTGAATTTAACTAAGGATTTAGGTCTAAAGAAACAATAACATATTCAATAGGTTTGAAAGGCAATATTTAAGAAAAAGAGTGAAGGCATCAATGTTATTCATCCATCCCTTTGTTCCCAATCTACTATGCCATCTGGAAAACTATCTACTAATTTATTCCAGCTCATACTGGCATATAATATATTTTATTTTAAGATGTTTGTTGTGCTCAGACTTAAGTCTGCTTTCAAATAAGTCAACTGATCTAGACTACTGTGACTTTAAGGTAGAAAAGGAAGCAGGAAGTGGGGGGAGAGGTTTGTGCTCATTTTAACCCATATTCTCTCACATTACTTACAAACACAGTTCCTACTGAGGTGAAACTGAAAGCAATTAGCTGACGGCAGCTCTGTTGCTGCCGTCACCCTAGGTACTGTATTGGATAAATTCAGTGCACAAAGAAGGATACTAACACTTTTATATATCTTGAACTTCTTGTCTGAATGCATTCAAGGCTTTTGAAAGTGAGTGTATTTGACTATTGAAAGGGGAAAATGCATGAAAATCTAATAAAGAAGAGCTGAAATAATTTATGAGTAGCAATCAATTTTCTGATGTGTAAATTATTTACTGTACTTAATGACTTGTGGATTGTTTTAAACAATAACCATATGCTCCAGTAGAATGTTTTTTGTGTCTTTTGTAATGCATGTTTGTAGACATAGAGCAATAAACTATGCTTCCAAAATTATATTTCATCTCCTCTCCCATGCGGCTACTTAAGGAAGATATGGAAAATTATAAAATTGCCTTTGAAAACGGTGTATTACTGATGCCTCTTATTTCTCAGCATACAGCAGGACTTATGGAGCATTGTGGTTTGAAAGAATAAATATAATGAAGGAATAATAAAATCTTTCCTACTTCCCATGCTTCCTTATCCTTAATGATGGTAAGTCCTGGCAGAGCATATGCAAGCTGAAATTTTGGCACTGGTGTACTTGGTGAAGTAACATTCTCTGACCTCAGCAGATACCGTTATTTTCCTTTCAATTAAAAGGTCATTAACATCTCTTTTTCTAGTATATTTAGCAGTGATTGCTGCTGCTGCAAGGTGTTTCACCAAGGTTTTTCCTCAAGTTTGTGTCATTGTTTCTAATTCTGGTGTTAATATTCAAGGCGGTGAAGAGTGTCACTGAACTTTGTCTGATGCTAAAGATAATTAAGAGAAGCAGGATCAGATCCATGTTATGTATGGTACTTTTTGCTAGTTGCTGACCTCCCTTCTAATACTGACATGTAAAGCTGAATGTTTCAGTTTAATTAATTTTTGAAAGAAGAAGGTCTAAAATCGCTGTCTGGGAGCTGTAAGTTATTTGATTTCATAGCCAAAAATTTGGATTTGCATGGGAAAATGAACTGCATGGGCATAAATTAAACTAAACCCTATCCGGAAAGTAATTGGAATCCGCTTCAATTACATTAATTAGTAGGCTTAAAGAAGAAATACAGATCCATTGCATAACTATGCAGTTCACCCACCATCATCTTCACAAGGGAGCATGTATATTAAAATGGTGCTCACAAAATGTTCGAACTGCACTGTTTCACAGTGACTGAACAGGTAATTTGTAGAAAATATACAGCCAAGATGTAAATGTGCTCACATGATTATACAAGACACAGATGAGTACCATTCTTTGAAGAGAAATTTCATGTTTAAAAAAAAACAACAACAAAACAAAACAGAAGTTAGTACTAATAGTATATGGAACAGAGATGTTTGACCAGTAAATTGAGCTTGCTCTGCCAGAGCTCAAGAAAAGAGCAGGACTGAAAATCTACCATATAAGCAACTCTCAATACCATTGGGCTAAATTAGGGTGTATTATCTCGGGCTCAGCACAGCCCTGACTGAAATTTCAATGAGAGGTCTGAGGTGTTGACAAAATGAACACATGTCTGCTCTTAACACACCATCCAGTACTACCACCTGATAATCACCCACAAGACAGGCAGAGTGGGTCTTCAGGATTCAGTAGAGTGCCTTAAAGCAATGTTAAATATAATTTATGCCACACCCCCCTTATTCTACAAATGCAGAAGGTACTCTCTATGGTCAAGGTGAGGAGAAGCTTTCTGGGCTGAGAGAGGGCAGTACTGTATTAGCATCGTATGCTGATATTAAGGAACATTAAACAGCCACTAAAGGCCGGTTTTCTCTCATCTAACTTTCATCTCCAATATTTAAGGCTTACACTCAGTTATCTCCTGTTGAGAAAAGCAACCTGGAGAAGGCAGCTCATTCCAGGTACTTTGACATGTCCAGTAGGGTGGGAGGAATAACTGGAATAATGTTTCTAAATCTGTTGCTTATCGATACAAACTGAAATAGCGCCATTCCCTGGACCCATTCAGCACAGGTCTAAGACACAAGCTCTGGAGTGTTTGAGGGACTAGTTCAATCTTCAACCTTCCTCAAGAACAGGGGAAAGGTAAAAGCATCATCCTTGTCAACTTTCTGTAGAGATACACATCTGTGTACCTGGATATTATGCCCTGGGTGTTTAAATTTGGTATACTGTCCTTTACACACACTGTGAAACCTCTCTGAATGTCATGTTAGGACTTATCAGCAAAACCTCTGAGCAAGGTTCTTTGCTTTGTAATTTTTATTAACTTCAGAATCTTGAAGGATAAAAAGCTGTTGGTCTCAGCTTTCTAGGTGAGAAAATATTTATTCTCTGGATTTACCTTTTTAAAATAAATTTCCTGTAGAAAATTAGTCAGGAATTGACTTCCATATTGAATGAGACAGCAGATAGACTCCCTAGCAAGCAGGAAGAAAAAAGCTGAAATATATGTCTATGTAACCTAATTGCGTTTGTTATTCTCATTCTCAAAATGTAGGACCTGACTGTAATTGAATTTATTCTCATATATAAGAGAGAAAATGCCAAAGAGTTCTGCTATGTTATCCTGATATAATACTGATAACTATAAATGACAACAAAATCAGTCTCTGAGTACATCGGTTGCAAATTATGTGACAAGGTGTAAGTAGACCTGTGTTTTACTTGTCAGACAAGCTTTAAATCTCTTTCACAACGTTCCTGTCTTGTCCTGTATCCCAGTAACCAGTACCCTGTAGAATTTTTAGAAATGGAGAAACAGCATGAAAAAGCTGCTACAAAGCATCTATTTCATGCCTGCTCTAATAGTGGTTATTTTAATTTTATTTTAAAGACTTGTCTACATGGCAGATATTGAGAAACTAATATTATGACTATCGAAATATTAAAATCAACAGTAGTTGCTACAATTCCACTGTAGATTCTGCCTGTGAAGTAGTTTTCTGCATCCCTGTATCTCTGCATTCTGAGAAATCCTAGAATAGATCTACTACTAATAAAGTAGAAGTGAAAATTCCCCAAATTGCCTCCACAGTGGTTTTACTTCCCTAACTGCCAAACGTTTGAATCTTCCGGTAGATTTGATATCTACTGGACTGGATGAATGTCTGGAAAGAAGTTATGCATTATTTATCATAAATCATTAATCTTTATTTTAAAATCAGTTGAACAAACATTGCTTAGTGGTGAGCATAGTTTATTTTTTCTTTCTTCTAAAAAGGGATGGGCAGCATAAGTAGTCAGTGATTGAACTAATGTTAATCTCACTCTTGACCGATGCCTCTCACATAGCAGAATGAACAAGAAAGACAGCTGCTTTAAAATGAGACTGTTACACCTTTGATTTTTGTAGAATCTAAGGAGGCAAATGTGACAGACCCAGGTGAACCTTTATGAAGAACTGGGGCCCAAGTTGCCCTTTAGCAAAGTTTTTATCATCAATGTTCTCATGAATGCTCTCCTTTTTTCAGGATTTCACAGAAGTGAAGATTCTCCTGATGCTTAAAAATTTTAGTTTGTTCTGGGGGCCATATTTCTGCTGACCAAGAAAGAAGCAAGCATAGGTACACCAGCAGAGAATTTGATGTTTCTCTTTTATCTGTTTTCCTGCTTATCTTTCCATAATAATTATTTCAGTATAATGCTGTTTCAAAATATTTTTCAACAAAGCATTAGCTTTTGCAGAGGAGAGATATAAGAGGTGTTTTACTTTTTGTTTGTTTGCTTGGTTTTTCCCCATGCTTAACGAATCATAAATAATTTTAATTAAATTCATAGGAAAGCATTACCCCTGTACAGCAGGTGTTCTTTCTTGAACATAATATAATAAGCAAAAAATGAATGAAGCAAATAAAGTCATAAGGACTTTTCTAGATATAATTTCCAGTATAAGGTCTATGCTCAGTTGTCAGATTTGCTTAAGTCTGGTGTTAATTATGTATTGCATGGTATTCTAGCATCCAGCATTCTAATACCTTTGGAGCTTAGTCCTTTTACAACTCAAAAAATATGAAAAAAATTGAACTGTGTTTTCAACTACTTCTTAAACAGTATATGATAAAAATCTAAATTTTCTACCAAGTTCTTTTTGACAGTTCACTTTGAGAAAAAATATAAAGAGCAATGTCATATTCACAAAATCTAGCTGGAAACACAATTGCAGAGGAATGTTAGAACATACAGTCCAGTTGCCTAGCAGGTGACCTGTTATAAGTATCAATAGTCTTGTTTATGCTTGCTGGATACCTCCTTCTTACTTCCTCTGTCTTATCCCATTGTATGAACCTTCTATTTCAGACTGAATTTATTCATCTCTAATTTATACCATTTATTTCTTTTGGCAATAGTGCTTTATTTATCTCCTTCTTGTGGCTTTATGACACTTTACTCCATTTCCATTTCTGTAAGCAATTATGTCACTGTTCATATTTCTCGACAAATTTTATTGGTTATGATTACGTATCTGTTCCTCTATCACTTTAATGTTTATTTTCCACACCTGTTTAGTTTGGTCATCTTGCATATGGGTGAACAGCACAGTGTCCAGTATTTTAGATAAGGTCATATCAGGGTGCTGAACAACACTATCCACATTTCTTATTCTTTGCTAAAAGCACCTCTTCTGAGTGTACTTTCTTTTTCGTAGTGACATTATAATAGAGAAACATAATAATCTTGCAGCCAATTAACACATATCATCTTTCTTCTCCACTATTCTTAATAACAGGGAAGGCTTAAACTTCTGCAGAAATGCTTATTAATTGTCACTATCCGTTATTAAACTTTGTCTTCTTTTGTCCTCTCATGTAGTACTTGTGTAATTTTAAGGTCAAGCCAAGAATATGTTTAAGCTATTAAAAAAAAAATGCTTACAGTATCATCAATGCATTTCTTCATACTTTTCCACTTCTTATTTTGTTCCTAGAGAACCTTTAACATTTTTTCTTTGCAAAATCTAATATTGTAAGGTAACTGTAAAGGGAATGTCTACTTGCAATCTAAAATATAGTGACATGTCTGGATTATTTACAAGTAGTTTTGGTGGCAAAACACAGTATCTGAGAAACCATGTTTATAAGGGCCTGGGAAAAATCTTTGTTTAAGTGTATATTCGTAAGTTGTCCTTTAAGTGAAATCAAAATAACAGAATGACTGAGAAGTTTTGAATGGGTTAAACACCAATAGAATAAATGCATGTCACTTAGTGACACAAATATTGAAAGTTCTGGATGTGGAGGCATCAAAATTGAATATTTAGTATCACACTATTTAAAAAAATCAAAAACAAAACCAAAAGAAGTGTATTAGTCTTTCTAAGCACTCTGTGTAAATTCAACTCTAACAAGATGACAGAGCTCTGAAAGGTGTAAAGTTTCTATAATAGCACTGTATAATATAGTGTACACGCTGCAGACATGATCTGTAAATTGTTTACTCTACCAACAGTACGGAGAAGCTTGCTCTGTTAGCATTCCAGGAAGCAGAAGTCAGAGGTTCATGCATATTGTTTATTCATAACTGTAATTCAGATCGAGTTACAGAATCTGACGCTTGGTAAAAAAAAAGAAAAATGGAAAAAGAGGGCAATGAAAGAGAAGGGAGCGCACATGATGATGTGTCACAAGGTGAAACAGAGCCATGGGAAATTAAGCTTCCTTAGCTCTTCTTTTCACGCAACTACCTCATTTTTTTCAAAACTGACTATTTTTAATTCTTGAAATGACAGTGATTTGACTTGTTTTTGAAAGGGTGTGTATATTTCATCCTACTTAGGTTGAAAGGTGTTTGGGTTAAAACAGGAGGGAAAGGACAGACACCTACAGCTAGTATGATATAACATCCTTCTATTGTCTTTATGCAAGCATGCACATATTTTATTACAGAACCAATAATAAAGGAGACATCCTCTTGGCAACACAATACAGTCAGAAGATTGTGTTAAAGTGATTGGATTTTCAGTTGAATACTGTCTTATTTTCTGGTAAAAGTCAAAAGGATCCAATAGCATTGAATGGTACATTTATATTTGTTATTGTATTTATTATATAAATAAAGTACAGAGCTGTCTATTTGCAGAGATGATCATCTACAAGACCTACTGCATTTAACATTTTTATCTCTCTACCTGTGGAACAAGAAAATATTACACATATAAACTGTAAAAATCTCCATGACACACTGATTACAAGAATTTGAGATTCCATTGAGAAGAGCTACATGTAATTGTACCAAGCAGATACATACTAAATATTTGTTTTAAATGTGTAAATTAATTGCTACAGTCAGAAAGCTGATGAAGTGTTAATAGGAAAATCAACCATAAAAGAAGACAATGATGAAGATAAAACTATTAAGTAATCCAAGGGAAATTAAAATTTCCTGTCTAACATTCTTGAGCTCATACCATTAGATGTGTGTATATTCACGTATATATCTATATAATTTATTTAACACTAACATTTATTTGTTTAGTCCCAGACTGTGGTGGTGTGCTCTCCCCTCCTTCTTTTCCGCTGAGCAATTGCTAGCAGTGGTTGTTGTAATGGTGACGTCTGGCCTAAGTTGCGCTCTGGGAAGACACATAACACCACAGTAGGTAAGGACCATAAATCTTGCTCAGCAACTGAGGACTAGTTGAGCACATGCCAACCCAAAATACGACTGGTTTGCAAACATAAGTCAATCATCTTACTCCATAAATAGTGGACAGTCCAGGGACCATTGAGCATTCCTTCATGGCAGCGGGCTACATGCCAGGATCTCCCCTTGAAAAGGGACACATCTAAAGGTTACTCCTCAAGTCTGAGGATTCTTATTGCATCCGAGGCTCAGTAAGTAAATTGGAATAAGCATGCCAAAACTTTAAGATCTCAGCTAAGTGACATAAAGGATTGGCTGTGCACATATAAACCACTGACTAAGTCTGGGACTATGTACAGTTTCATAAACTGTACATAAACTCCCCTAAGAAAGGAGGTTAGAACTCAGTGAGGTCCTTTCTGAACCTCTTGACTCAACAGGAATGTTTCCCTGACAGTTTTGTCTGGCCCTGTCCCCTATGCAATAAGCAATGAAGACCAACCTTACAGCTGAATCTGGCTAAACCACTGTCTCATTTACTTACAAACTTAGTCAAATCATATTTCTGTATCCATAAGCATACTGCTACTTCTCTCTTACAAGGGAACTGCATCTCTCCATCTGTGACAGTCTTGACTTTGCTCATGGAGGTGGTGTGAGTTGCTCCAGCATTACATCTCACAGCTTCCTGAGTTTTAAAGCTAAAAGGACCTATGAAGTAAGGTCTTCTGACTGTGGGTATTCAAAAACAGAACTACTACACCTCATTAGTCTGGTTTTCAACTCAGCAAGGATGATATTAATAAATCTACTGAAATATGTGAGGATGTACCCTCCACACACACACAGTGTGTCCAGACAAGGTCACTTACTCAGCTCTGTAGTTTCTGTGCTGTCTCCCTGCAATGCTGACTGAACTATTTTCAGAGCCATTTGTGATTAAACATCAACAACGTAATGCATTCAGGGCCAGGCAGCAAGTATGTGCATGAAAGAAGAACACCAAATGCTGCTGACACTGCCTCCTCTTCTTCCTCACAGCTGCTCTTCGTACCCACAGCACCTTTATGCTGCTCCATTAAGAGAGTAAGGGAGGCAAAGGACTGTAGCAAGTGTATAAATATGAAAAGTAGCAGACGAAAGAGCTCTTTAGCAACTTGTTAATGCAACTTGTGCAATTAATAGATCTAGTAACCAGGAAGATCACTCATATAAATTGGTCTTATTGACTACTGCCCAAATATTTGTACCACAGTGAGTGACACAGAACAGCAAATAAGAGACTGTAACTGCAGATAAATGAAGTACAGTAAAAAAGGCAGAGAGAAATTCACTCCGAAGTAGAGGATGCCATTATGAGAACTTCTCCGTAGGGTACTCTGTAATCTGTTCAGTAGCATCAAGGAAAAACAAGTTTCAGTAAGGAAATGATGAATTGAACAGCTTGTGTGGAGGAAGGATAAAGTTTTGAAGGTGTTGCTGTCTTGGTACTTACTTTTTCATGCTTGAGCACTGAACAGATTGGAAAATCCCACACTGCATTTTGGACATGCTTATTGATTGCGTTAGGAATAAAAATAACTTGGATGAGGATTCTGGATAGATCCTTTTACTGAGGTGAACAGACCTTCACCAAGGTAAGCCAGCACATAGGAAGAGACTCACCTTGGCTTTTTGACATTCATATTGGGTAGGTATTTTTTTAAAATAAGCCTTGAAATTTTCCTCTGTAAGAAGGAGACATGCAGACAACCTCTGGAGAGCAATTCCTGTATCCTAAGATAGGTGTCTAAGACAGGTGAGATATATAGCTCTCTGGCAGTGCTTATCTCTCTTCAGCAAATATAAAAGGAGCTACACAACTGGTTTAGATTGCATACCTGATTTAAAGACAGATAAATCCTTATTTTAGCTTCTTTTGTTAGAATTTTCCCAATGAAGGATAGCTCTTATACGTATTTTCTGTAAATAAACTCCAGCATTATGTTAATTAAGGCAAATAACTAACCTAAATATTGAAAAATATACAAAATTTCATGTCAGGACACGAATTTTCAAATATTCTAGCATGACTGAAGTCCTACCTTATACTTGAAGCCACTCAGCAATGTGAGTAAAGACCTACATGTTTTTGTTCTGGTTTCAGGCAAGGACAGGGTTAAAAGATTTTCAGTAGACATGAGGGAGTGGAGATTGGAGCTATGTAGGCATGGCCAAATTTTATTCAATACCATCTTATGTCATTGCCAGAGTTGGGGGTAAGGGACTCTCTCACTGGTTTCCAAGAAGAAGGGCATTCCTTCCGGGGCAAGAAAACGTGGCAGGCGAAACAGTTGGGATTGTTGTGGAGTTTCTGTGTAAATATTTTCTTTGTCTTATACCTTTTGTTATTAATGTTGCTGTTACTGTTCATTTTCTTATCTCGTTGCTGTTTCCAGTAAATTGTTCTTATCTCAACCCCTGATCTTTACCTTTTGTGCTTTTAATTGGAAGGGGAGGGGAAATGAGTGGTGGCATGGTTTTAGTGGGAGTACTAAACCACGACATTTGTCTGTTTTATATTTGCTGTAGGTGCTTCTAGCCCCTCTCATACACTTGAGAAAACATAAGGTTTAAACTAAAGCCAGCACTTGAATTAGAAGAGGTCTACTGTTCTTCCATCTTTACAATTATACCTGTGTTTCTGCAGTTTCAGGAGCCTGGAGACAGAAGGAGGGCAGTCATACACACAAGACAAGTGAGACTGCAGGAAAAATAAGGCAACAGTTCAGGAGCATCCTTCATCATCTACTTGTTCAGACATGTTAGTGGCCCATAACATGACATTTAACACTGTTTCATTTGAAAGAGGTCCCTAAGGCCATTAACAAGAATTGTGATTTCCAGGCATTGCCTATAGTTCAGGTGTCATGTTGAAGATTTTCCTGTATTTTTCCTAAAAGTCAGCAAAGGGACTACCCTCAGGTACAGCTATTCAACACAATGTACGTGTATGTAGCAAGTCTAATAAAGTTTATGGTAACTACAATCTTGAATTTACTCTCTGAAAGCATGACATAGGAACATACTGAGTGTGCTCGGTTTGCCTGGATGGATTTGGACACTCCTGGCTGCCAGATCCTGCAAGATCCTTCACACAATGCATATGGGCATATAGGTGCTGTTTCAATGCACATACGAGCTTATGAAGAACAGATGAACTACTCTGCTGACCTAGACTTGTTTACTGCCCATACGAATGATGTCAGGGTGAGGAGTGGAGAAGGGCGAAGGTGATGAAATCCAGCCTTTCCTTCTGTCTGGAAGGAATCTAGCCCTTGAAAAGCAGCTCTGGACATTTAAATTTGACACTCTTCTCTAATTTGGAGGTTTGTGTGGAGGCTGTGGGACTTTTTCCTTTCCTCCCTTTCCCCTCCCCCTGTCAACAAAATCCATTTTCTGCTGTGCTTTCTTATACCTAATGTTAGTGTAGAGTACTGGAATCAGGCTAACTTTCACCTTGTTTAGTTTTTGAGAGAATTATTTCCTCTTGCATTTGCTATGGATGTTAACCCCATTTCTCTTTACAACCCTTCTGGGGCACATATCAGTTTTGTTTTGCTCTCTTAGCCAGCAGATGTTTTATACTTTCTTTTGCCTTTCAGTAATGTCACCATCACCATCAACTTCTAAATGTGTAAGTCCACCAGGGACACAGCTCAGACTGACAGCACCACATATTAGTCCTGGGCTCAATCCTTCTGCTTTTACTCAGTTAAATCCTGGTTCCACAGGCAGGACTGCCTGGATTTTCTGAGGCTTTCAGTGGATGAAGGAATCTGCCTATCTATGTGAATTTGATGCTTCCCCACACAACTGAGGGAAACAAGAGACTGCATCTTAAAAGCACAGCAATTACGCATTGTTTGGGTATGTGGATTTGTTTGGTTAATTTTTTCTGCAAAAACTCTTTTGCCCTTGTGTGCAGACTGCCAGAATAACGTAATTTATTAAAGATTGATCTATACAAGATAAAGATCTTCTGTGATTAAAATGATGTGGCTTCTTGAGCCCCTTTTTATGTTTAAAATGTGAAGTGGCGATAAAGATTTGTGATCAAATTTAAAATGTTCCTAATAGGGATTAAATTTAGATTCCATTAGGCAATTTTTGTAGACATCCTAAGCAGCAAATGTTTGTTGCAAACATATTAATTGAGTTTTAATTATAAGATAGATGTTTACATGAGATGACTGCTAAGCTTTCTTGAAACTGTTTCTAGTAATGAGCTAACATTCTGAGACATATTTATGAATGTTTTAACCCAGTAACTCAGTTACAAGATGAAGCATGATATATTAATAAAAACAACCTAAACCCAACAGTTAGATACAAATTAAGCAGTCAGGCATTTCATACAACCTTTATGGTTATAATTAATTTTTCACTTGAGTCCATCTTCTGATATGTAATCAAATCAACGTATATTAACTACAGCAGCTCTAGTGCATACATCATCCAGAGCTGAGCAATTATTAGCATTGGATGGTTAAAGAATACTTACTCATAAAAAGATTTTTAGATTCACCAGCTATGTGATAAAGCATGGGTAGTCATACAGTAAAACACTGCATAGTCATTAGCCCTCTCTAGATAGCTGCTTAACCATCACATTAGATACTCTTTTTATTAAATCTTCTGATCCTAGCCTTTTTTTGTTTCCTGATCAAACTGTTTTGCATGCATAACTAGTCCTGGTTCTCGTCTCTCCATGTGGATAAGTTGAGAGAAACATTTTCCAAGACTTGGTTGAATGCAAAGGTACTATTCTCTGTTTTTCAAATGAGAGTAACAGGATAAAATCCTAGGATCCAGAGTAATGGGTGACTTATAAGTATCACAAGAAGACATTAGATTACATCCCAGGAAAGTGCACGATATGTAGGGGTTGTAGTGGCAGAGTACTGACCCAATCCCGTATTCACCACAGTAAGGGAAAGTTACTGCTAAAATACCAAGTGAGACTGCTTAATTGGATTGCACTCAAATGCACTGAAACATTAACTTGCTTTTGTTTTTAAAGGATCTTTTGTTGTTTGTGAATAATAATAGATTACTATCTTACAGCACTGTTATGACATTTGATTAATGTTTGTGAAGTGTTTTGAGACCCTTATTTGAAAGGCACTAAAAACTACAAAGTATTGTTATTATCCTTTCTCTGAATTCCCCCAGGTTCCAGGTGGCTCATAACATTTTAGGGAAGGGCTGTCACAGTAACCCCATAGACTCCATTAAAGCAATGTATTTCATCTGTTTGCTGATAATTTCTACATTATGCTTTTAGATTTTCCTCGTTTCTGGTCTCTTTCCTTCAACTGAATAATGTATGAGACAGGATGATATGTCCAATGTGATGAAAATAGGGCTGTTCCCAAGGCTGGGACTTTTAATCTTGACAACCTGTTGATAAACTGTTTTTACAATAGTGTCTATCAAATGAAGAAAAACAAGTAACAAAAATAAATGGCAAGTAAAATATATAGACCATGCCAGGTATCTCTCACATGTTTAGTATGTGCCAAAATATTTTACAGAGAAATTCCAAGTTGTACAAGCAGATCTTAATTTCTTCTAGTTTGTGAGCTTCACTTTTTCTTAAAAAAGACCAAAAAAATATCTGAGTTAGTTTTGCATTTCTGACACAGAACTCGAATCAGATATTTTGTAGTCAGCCCAAGGCTACATGAAGCACGGAGTGTGGTAGTACAAAATGATTGTGGTCTGTGTGCTTGTGTATCCAGATACACCATAGTCTGATATGCAATATTTAATGGAATTTGAATGTTACCTTTCTCTGCGTATATTGGTAACTAAATGGCTGCTGGCAATTATTCTTCAAATAGTGCAGAATCTTTGTTTCGGAAAAGGTTTCTTATATAATCCAGTTGTTTTTCTAGCTTCTCAATGCTTCAGGATGAAAATAGAGCAGTACTCTGGCAGATATTATAAAACAGAAATACAAACCAAATTTTTTTGATGTTCCTGTCACAGGGCTGGATAGGGTACAACAGTAGGAGAGAAACACTCAGAAGCAGTCCTGCCTCTGTCTACTGACCTGAATACAAACAAATCAGGAACGACGCCAGTATTCCTATTTCTGTGCCCTTTCCCTCCTGCCCCAGCCCTCAGGAAAACAAAATATATATAACAAAAAGAAGCAAAACCCAGAAAGTTATACAATTACAATGTATTTGCTCCTCCTGTGGTATGTTTCTTTGAGCTTTAGACTAGCAGACAACAGTGCAGCAGCAGAGTTTTAGCACACAAAATGTCTCTATTAGTTAAAGCAAACCATACGATGTGAGCAACACAGTGTGCCAGAAATCCTTACAGTCAAACAGTAAAAAATATCCACAGAGAAAAAACCACAAACATAAAGTAGTAGGAGCGTCACTATCTTGGTTGGTTTATTCAAGATGGAGGGAGGTAGAAGAAAAATAGAGGAAAAATGTGTTTAAAAATCACGCATTAGATTATTCCAAAACTGAGGCAATTTTCAATATAATTTTTTTTCTCCATGAATTTTTTTATCAATTCTATTCCTTTCCATTTAGATAATGGAAATATTAGGCTTTCATTAAAAAGCAATATTTCTAGCACAGATGGTAATGAAGATAACCGTGAAAACATCAATGAGTATAAACCAGGACAGTGATGACTTTCGTATATTGCCGACAGCTTGAAACAGTAACTCCAAAAAAACCCCTAGCCCAGTAGATGATCTAGCTCATTTGTCTCAATGCCTGGTTAACTCCTGCTATGGTGAAGCTGAATGACCTAAGGGCACCTCCAAACAAACAGGTCTGGACGGACATGCCAAATATGTTTCCAACCCATTGCAAGGTGTGCCCAAGTCCCTTCCCTCTTGCCTTCCACATGCCCTGCTCTCTATAAACTGTGACCCAGGTGTCCAAGTCAGATAAGATCAGTGGTGTGCCCCGAGAAGGACCGTGATTTTTATGACCCCGTGACAAGGCTGCAGAGAATGCACCTGTAGGACTTCTCAGAGACAGACTCTTAACCTCATCTGATGTCCCTTGTTCCCAAGAGCAATGGAGTTTGAATTTTAGTAAGACAGCTCTTCTCTGTTAATAACAAGTTTGCAAAACCCAGGACAATATTTGTAGTATAATTTAGATTGTGGTTTTAAAGGGACACATCCAGCTCCTTTTCACATAGAAAGGGATTTAGTATGCATTATACAGTAACAGAAACAATGTTACAGGCATAATTATACTGAAATACACCCACAAATGGTTGTTTTTGTAGAAAAAAACCCATTCTTTTGTGTTGTGTGCATTATTTCACTAAGAAAGCTCCAGGAGCAACTTGGATCTCTGGGGCAGTCCCTCCTCCCCTCTACTTCAGCTCTCCTTAAGCCCTGAAATGCTCAAGAAAAGAATTACAGGGATAAGCCTAGCAAAAATTTAAAGCAGGACAGCTGTTGTAGAAAGATTTTAAGGGGCAAAGAACAGAGTTCATCTCTCAACAGATTTTTTTTTTTTTGGGGGTTGATCTCAGTTCTATTTTATTTCTTGCAGATTATATAGGGAATATCCTGTCCCTGAAGTAGCTGGCTGTGTGGTTCATTCCCTGCAGCCCAGAGTGTTCGGACATGACCCCGAATCTTGAACCTCTCTATCTTTATTATTTTTCATCCCATTGTCTTCCTGCTAACATGATCCCCACTAAGAAATCGAAAACAACAAACCAGGAAAGAAAAACACCAGACATAGAACAAAACAAAGCAAAACAAAAAAGCTCCAAACTCTCACAAGAAAACACAGTAGAGCTGATCTTGCTTGTACTGTGCTTGCCTCTTCCCTTTTTTTTTTTTTTTAACTGCCTTGTCTGGATTATAAATGCACCAGACCTTTTATTCTGCTTGCACAGAGTCCAGAACAATATGTTTTGTTTGATTCCTAAGGACTTTGATAGTAAGGGTGATAAAACAGGAACATATAAAACTCCTTCACTGGTAATCCTCTGATAAAGAATATTCCTCTGATTTGATAATCCCAACAATTTAGCCTTTTGCTCATTTATTTTTATGCATAAAAATAAGACTATTAAAATGCCAGCTCCACATTTGCAAATACAGCAGCTCTGTGCTTATAAGAAATGGCCAAACCTTTCCCTCCAAAACCTGGATGTAACCCAGAAGCCAAAAGTTCTGGCTTCTCCCTAACAGCTTCACAATACATTGATGTGCTGTATGTATAAATATCTAACTTCAGACACTTTGGGAGTGGCATAAACTAAGCTTAACTTCTCAAAAAAGATGACAACATGTGGAAAACTGTGTTGATTTTGATGTTTATGTATTAGCTGTCACATATATGTTAACACATACATAAGGACATATGTGTATATATAAATAGACCAAAATAAGGTTATGTAGAAGAAAGTGCTAAAGTTCAGATACACATACATACATATATATATATATATAAAAACATATGTGTACATATGCTTAATGCACTTGTGCATGTGTATAAATACACTGAACTGTTTTATATTTGACTTCATAAAATTACTGCTTAAACTTGCCATAAAATTGGACTTTGTTTTGCAAAGGAAGCTATTACCCTTGTTGGAAAAGGTAATGCTTTCATACTACTGGTAAGTAGTTAAGCCGAGTTCATGTTGCAATAGCTGATCTCAGAAAAATAACAACAGGAACATGAAACCCTGTAATAAAAGACTATTTTGACCACCAGCTATGTAGGAATGAACTGTGAACGTGACCTCATCTGTTCAATTTTATAACAAAATAAGAAAATAAATAAACACATAAATATGATAATGGCTCATAAAGCAAATGAAATGTTAAAAAGGATTGGTGTACACTGTTTTTTTATGGTGACTTGATTCCCTCAAGTAGTAGTGACCTGCTTGTTTAGCTATTTGGTGTAACTTTGTACAAAAAGAATGTTTGTCCTTAAGGAAGATAACAAAACTGTTTCCTCCAACTTATTTTTATATAGTTTACATTATAAGCCAAATCTAATCTGACAGTGTCCCTGTAAACCTTCTCTGAAGTCCTGAAATACAGATTATAGTTAGAATCCGGGGCGGTTGGGGGATATGAAGAAGGTATTAGGATTTTCACTTTTCATCTTTGTTTTAGAATCACTCTCTTGACAAAGTCTGTGTGAACTGTCTTCAGATACTTCAACATATTTGTCAGACCACTGCACAGCAATGCAGAGCATATTAATTCTTGGCACAAGTGTTTTGTCTCCAAGGAACATCAGGGCACCTTCTGTCCTGTAATTAAACTGAACCTGCTCTTGGATCTGTTTATCCAAGCTTGTGCCATCTTCTGACTGACAATCCCGTGGTGATGTATTGCTGCAATGCATCATCTAAGTAGATGCTGTGATGATGCGTGACTGGAGCAGGGGTACAGGTTTGGTTTAGTCTGGGCACCAAAGAGAGAGCACAGGGCAGTCGCTGGTCCCACCTGCATTTTAATGCTGCTGTCACCAGGGCACAGAGCAGAGTTGAGGAGGAGTGTGAAATAACCATTCACAGTATGAAGATATGCACCTTTTTACATGAGAGACTGAGTTTTTAAGGGCCACACAAGCAGGCTGGGCAGTTTAAAGTTCTCCAAAAGACCTTTATTGATATGAGGTTGGTAATAGGTGTTAATGCAGGTAAGGAGAGGAACTACAGACCTTTATTAAAGATTAATCAATTTTGGGAAAGGACAATATCCATCCCCATCAAAAGAAAGAATTTTTTCACATATTTTGGAAAAAGGAAAGAAAGATACAGATTTTCTTTTGTTTGGACATTTTGCCTCACAGCTTCCCTTCTCTCTATTTGAATCCACCACTGGATCCTCAGGATCCGGGGATCTCTCTCTAATTCGAGAACACACTGTCTTAACCTTTTTTCCTGATGCAGAGTGTGATTACATTAATTGCCAATGATCCGATCAACACAATATGTCTTAGAATTAAATTCAGTATTCAGGAAATCAGATCTATTTGAGGACCAGAATTTAAACACGATTGGCTTTAGGCCTATGCTTCAGTCAATAAACTTTAATGAGACAAAGTTTAATGGCTTTCTTCAATCAGGGCAAAGGTAGTCTGTGTTGACGGCTTACAGCTTTAAGCTTAGACACTAACATTATTTTAAGATTTAAATATCCATTTTAAATACAGCAGTATTTAAATAGGCTTCCAGAACCAATGCATCCTATAATATATTAATTTTAATGCTTTAAATTATGCAAGCAAAAAACCAAATATTCAAAATGTTAAAGTAACATTCACGTTAAAGTAACATTCACATTAATGTATTGTGTCCAATTTTGAGTATAAAGTAAAAAACCAAACCTACTGAACTGAAACTTATTATAAGAGATTTTAAGCCCATTCAGTTACATGTTTTTCACCTTCTTTCTCATGATGAATTGACTACACATTTTTTCAAAGCAACTTTAGTTGCTTGAGTCAAAGACAACTTGTATTTATGCAGAATAGGAAAAAGAATTTTAACCTCTCAGAAGGTTCAAATTAGAAATTCACTACTTTTCAATTTTATTTCTCTCAGAAAACTGAGTGCATTATTAAGATCTGGCAGGACAAATGAACTTTCTGATACTGACTGTTTTTAAGGCCTCTTTTTTTTAAATCTAATTTTCTCTGCACATTTTCATTCACCACTAAAAATATCACACACAAATAGGAAGTCTTCTTAATTTGTTTGGGATCTCTATAAGTTATGGAAAGATAGAAACCCTTTTATAATGCAAAACTTAACCTTAGCTATAACTTTGTGAATGGCGTATTGAGAGTAAAATTCGATGTCTTCTCTATTTATTAACTGTAATTTTATTTGATTGCATTCCAGATCTTGCATAGGTATTCACACTACTTAAACACCCCTTTCCCAAATGCACCTCCTCAAACAGATCTAGTGTGACACAGCACTCGACTCCTATAGCCCTCTCCTCAAACTTTGCACTGATATTGCAGAGCAGCTTGGGACTCGTGGAAAGGGCAATCCTGGCCATCGTGTTCAGAGACAAGAGAACCACAGGATCTGCTCTTTCCATTTCTTCTCTTTAACGTCTGGTGTGGTGTTGTGGAGCCATACCAAACACACTGCCCTGATGCATCAGACCAGCACCTTTCCCCAACACTTCCTGTTGTTAAATGATATGGGGAGTGGCATTTGGCATCAGACCAGCACCTTTCCCCAACACTTCCTGTTGTTAAATGATATGGGGAGTGGCATTTGGGGAGGTGGAAAGCTTTGCTGACTGTTTTATCCTTAAAGCACCAAAGGCTTTTAAAAAAGCACCTTGTTTTGTTTAAACTAGCAAGATGGACGTTATTTTTTCTGAAATGTACTAAAATAAAATCTCCAGCTGAGCTGCAATTTTAGAAAGCTATCTGGCCTACTCCTTATACCCCTTATGCAACTAAGCTTAAGCATCTTAATGAATTTTAATGTTAACCTAAATTCTTAAAGAAAACAATGCAGATGGAAAAGCCAGAACCAGAATAAAATCTTTCCAAATGAAGTACATTTCTTTCACTTTTTCCTACAAACACTCTATATAGTTTACAGGCAAATTGCAGGTATATATAGGCTACAAGCAAATAGTGCCTTTCAACATACTATATGTCTACAAAAACAATTGCTCACCTAGGGAAAACTCATTACTGATAAACAATCCCATTTTAAGATCTCTAAGGAGGTAAACTATCTAGAAACAATACCTAGGTAATAGCTACCTATTTATCTGCTATACTGGAAACATGCTTGCTTGCTTTTTTTTTTTCACCCAATGCACTTTCTATCTGAGCTTCATAGTTAGGTTAATTAGGAGTTAGACATGTTGCAAATTAAAATCTGAAGCTGTTTTGAACTTTCAGATTCCCATGGACCAGGCAAGTTCGTTTATATATGCTCTGTTTCCATTCGTCAAATGTCCTTTAGAGAAGGTTAAGATTTTTCAGCTGGCAATACAGCATGTGTTGAACAGTTTCACTATTCCATGTTTTGGGATACAATATTTTGCATATGAAGATTTTGGAAATTTCTTATATTTTAATTCTGATGACTTCCATTTTCAGTTCGCTGGAATTAGCTTTTTCTGATCTGTGATCTTTAGCATATTTCCTGATTTTATAGTGTAACCAAATGAAAGTGACGAAAAAACTTTTTAATGTTGTTTTCTTAAGAATTTTTGGAACTAAATAAGGCCAATATAGAACACACGTGGCAAATTATTTCTGTTTTAATGCTCAATTAAAATTTGTTTGAATAATTTAATCAGTAATAATGGTGCATACCTAATAATTATGCTACAGAGAAGAAAAGGTTAAAAAAAAGGGGGCCAAACTTAAAGTGTAATTAAAAACACGAGATTAAAAAAAAGTTTCTTTGCAAGACAAGGAGTCTACAAACAGAAGAGAAATTACAAGCTATGGGTAGAGGTTCCTCAGTCAATTTGATGTATGATAACATTGATAACTGTTTAAGACGTTATTTCTAAGCATACAATTTAAGATTATTTATTACTACTATATCCAGTGCCATGTGTATATATATTTATGACAAATGTAAAATTTTGATCTCTGTAGATGATACCTATACTTAACTACCTAAGAACCAAGCAAAAGCAAGAAAAATGAGCACTCCTAATACAACATTTCTCATTTTCTCTAAATTTTGTGTGAACTCTGAAACATTTTCTATTTATAATAGGCTTCATTCCTGAGTTGAAGGTGCTTTGTAAGTGGCTAGTGATCATCAGTATTTTATTTAAACCCACCATGTAGCTGTAATTGTAAAGGAACCCTCTTTCTTTAAATGTATATACATACTTAAAAAAAGAAAAGTTGATCCACACACTGCAGGCAAGCTTGACATAACTAGAAATTGTAGCACAGCTGATTCCTAGCCCTGGCAAAAAGTATTCATACAGTTCAGTCTAAATATTACACCCAACCCAAGGCTTGTCAAAAATATTAATTTACTTCTTCCTTCAGCATTCCTTCTGTTTTTCAGGCTCAATCCTTTTCCCTTCCATCTTTAAATGCCTGTGGGAAAAAGAAAAAGATGAGCTTATCAAGTTTATGAAAGTCTTCAAAGGAAACTACAAATAATTAAGCAGACACAAATATTGGCACATATAAATAACACAAAGAGAAGTAGAAAAGTATTAGGAAATAAAATGAATCTTTATTTAAAGAATTAAAAGAAGGACACTGCAGTCCTTGCCTTAGGAAGTATGCTTAGTTCAGCATGCCAGTCATCAGAGGATTCATCAAGTTTTGCTCTGGTGTTTGAAATATGCTAAGTAGTTACCAAGAATAAGAGCCTGTTTGATTTCTAAAGTGTATTTTCCAGGTAGCTCAGGGATTAGAATGGAGCAACCTTCCTTCAGAATTGCAAAGACCACAGGAAAGCTTATCGCCCTGTCTCCTTCTACATGGGGTGCCTCTTTCAAGTAAGATAAAGCTAATCAAAGCCTCAAGCATTTGTGGCAGAAGACAGCAAATTAAACATACAGAAACCACTAGGTGGTCTTGTCTTTGTAAGCAGAAACGGTTTGATGTGTGCCTTTATATTTTAATTGAAATAAAATGCAGAGATTCTCTGTGCAGCAAAGAGAAAGATCGCTGTAATGAACGAATCAAATTGTGTGTGGTCTTAGATGCCTGTCTAAAATTGATAAATATTAGATGGAGGATTTTTTGCTTTTGCTTCTCTCTGTCCTTGCTGTTTAAAATGAAGCTATTTCAGTATTGATAAATAAATGTGTTCCCCAAGGCGTAAGCAATTCTCATTCACCTCCACTACACTGCCCTCTATCACAATGGATTGGCCGACCATACAACTCTGATTTTGAAATCTGAGTTTCAAGAAGTGATATTGAGCTGCTTTGAGTTGTCACAGAAATCGCACTTCTAAAAGAGATAAGTAGGTTTCAGATTCCTAAATAGTGCTGTAACAGGAGCATTTTAGAAACTGTAATGGAGCTATAGGACTCAGTATTCAGAATTGCACTGGAATGATCACATCATTTATGAAAACACATACCTAGATGTCCTTGACCATTTATGACAGCAATAATGAGAGCAAACACAGCCAACCTCAATTTAAACATGAATAAATATGAACCTTTCTGACATCAGCTGTCCTTCCTTTGACAGTTTCACCATATACTAACTAAAGAAAACATACCACTAATCCGGACCAGATTTCATCTTAAAAAAACAATCTAGCTCTTTATTGTCAGCACAGAAGAGCTAAAGATGCTATAAAATAATAATACAACTTCATTTCTTCCTACATTTCAACAACTGGAAATAGTATTGAAGCTGGCTGGTGTGGCAGGGCTTGCAACCACACTGTTGATGAATATTGCAAAAGTGGCAATTGTGTTACATACTCACCTGCAGTAACCATATATTTAATATAGACTAAGATTTGTACTGGTATGGATTATATGTGCATAATCAGTAAATTGGTATTGCATATATAGCCATCACAGAGGGAGGAGAGCCAGCGGAATACAGTTCAGCACAGGTAGAGTCTGGACTATTGTCTGTAAGGGTCTGCCTTTCTCCATTGGCTCTAAACAGGTCGCTTAGAGGACCAGCCTATTTACACAGGCACCTGTAGATGGTTTGAATCATGTTTCCTTTCACTACAAACACACACTTAAAGAACTGGTTTTATATATCTCTTTTTATCTGTGTTTCCTGGGTCATTTGGAAAGCTTGTCTAATTTCACATGGCATTTTACATCAATCTGTGTTAAGTAGAGGTAGGCCCCCAGGTCTGTGTGAATATTCATCAACAAGAAATTTTAGGGAGAAATATTCCAGTTCAAGTTCCCTTCTCCTATTTCTTAAGTTCTCCATTGAAGCAATGGCTTCAGCATTACCTTAACAGTGTGATATCTGTGACAGCATCAAACACTAAAGCTGCTGATGAGGAAATGCCTCACTCAAACCCAACTTCCCCTTCTTTGTCATTGCACACTGAACTTACAGCCTATGCACTCAAATCCCTGAGACCTTTACAGCCTGCCAAAGTGAGGTTGTTCTTTGGAGGAACAGCCCCTCGGAAACTAACCCCATATTGTGACCTGCTTTCCTCTTTCCTTTTCTCCAACATGTGTTTGGCGTCCCATTGGCACAGAGTGAATCTGTACCTTCACAAGATTCTAATTTGAGAGAGGAAGAGTTGTAGCCCCAACTCTGTCTTTCCTCCAGCCGCATATTTAGGCTCAAGTGACCATTTCCAGAAGACTACTGTCCTTCCCTGTGGCCATGCTCATGGGTAGTTTTCATGCTTTCTCATGACATGGAGTCTTCAAATCTTCAGTTTCTTCTAAACATAATTTTTCAGTGGAAGTTGCACTGGGTCAAGCTTTTGATATCAATAATACCTGCTAACTTTCCATAACAGCACTGTGCACTCCTATGTGAAACTTCCCACAGGTTCAACCAGCTGCCACTCCCTCCACGCTATGCCCATAAGTTCAAGTAATTCTAAATCATAGTTCTAACAATGGAAACACAAACAGGCCTGTGACATATTTTAGTTGTGCTCTGTAAAGAGCTCTGTTACATGGTTTGCAACGTTAGGTGGATGTGTGCATGACACACACACACAGTTCTCTTGTTTACTACTCCTTTTTTACCATCCAATATTGGAGTTTAAATTTCTGGATTCTGGGGTTAATTTCTGACTTTTTGCTAAGATGAAACTGAACTAATTCCCATATTTTTGAATGAATGTTTTCCCTTGTATGCTCCTAGTATTTTCTTAAAGACTCACCCAACTTTAAAGCTGAGGGGCTTTTTCCTGTGTTTTGTGGTCTTTTTTTTTCTTGTCTTTTTTTTCTTCTCTTCTGGCAAGGCAAGCAAGACTTTGCAATCAGCTTAGCATATAATACATTTGCTTCTGAAATAATTGATGTATATCAACTTTATACATAAAACATGACAAAAGCCCATCAGCTATACTTTGCAGTCAGGAGATTAAAAATAAAAAATATTGCTAAAAAGTTGATTGGCAAAAATGTCCTAGTTATTCAACTAGTTTGCATCAGTGTCTATTCAATGACAACTAAGCTCTTTAAAAAGTCTTATTCTGTTTGATAAAAAGTCTCTTGAAAGAGGAGCTTGAATTTACACTTCCAAATTCTGTTTTTGAAGACTTTTAAAATGTTTGCTCATTTGAAACATTGCATCTAATCTAGTAAGACATATAAGCTAAGAAAACAAATTATAAAATCATATATGTACATCAGCAAATCAAAATATCATCTTAACATTGACATTAAAAAATTTATTACTAAATTCATGAAATAAAGACTATAGAGTACAGATTACTATGTGAATGTTCATGTGTGTGTATATTTAATTCCACTGTGATTTACAAATGATGAGCAGTACCACACAATTTAACCTATCAGAATTATTAAGCAAAGACATGAAGTAGCATCCTAATCAATATGAATAGGCATAGTACAATCAATTTCTTAGTTATAGAATTAGTATTAATATGGCAACATCTATAGAAACTATAAACATACTGTTCAACAGACCTGTGCTTACTTGCACCCAGATGCTAAATTGCATCCTTTTGCTTGTGCTTGAACTAATAGCACAAGAAGTAATAGACATTTTTCAGAAACCTATTATCTTCATGATATACAAGTAATATCTAAAATGTCTTCTCCTCTGAATCCTAAAGAACTCATCATTCTTATGTGCATCTAGAGATCAAGCAAAAGTGAATATAAAAGTTGAATCTTACAGAAGTTCTTAGAAGTGTGCACACCCTCTTGGGATGGTACATTAGAGGTGAGACAGATGAACAAGAACTAGAACTAGTTGGAATATAGCTCCAATCATTCTTCGCTTGAGAACTACTAACAGAAGTCATTTGTCCCTGTGAAACCAAAGTCACGCTTGGCCAGTTTCTGAAGATAATAGGATCATGATAAACCAACAGATTTATTGAACACAAATTTCAATTTAGGTTCCTGAATATTCAAAATTATATGTGCAGGCAATTAAAAAGAATCACAGAATCACAGAATAATAAAATATCTCAAGTTGGAAGGGACACAGAGGGATCATTGAATCTAACTCCCTGCTCATCACAAGACTATGTAAAACTAAACCATATGACTAAGAGCACCATTCAGATGCTCCTTGAACTCTAGCAGGCTTGCTGCCATATCCACATTCCTGGGGAGCCTTTTCTGGTGATCCCCCACCTTCTCAGTGAAAAACCTTTTCTTAATGACCAGGCTGAACTTCCCCTGGCACAGCTTCATTCCATTTCCTCATGTTTTATCACTGGTTACCAGAGAGAGGAAACCAGCCTCTCCTGCTTCACTGTTCTCCTTGAAGACGCTGTTGACTGTGATGTGGTCACTTCTCAGCCTTCTCCTCTCCAAGCTGAACAAACCAAGCAACCTCAGCTGCTCCTCTTGCCTTCAAGACTTTTCACCATCTTGGTCACCCTCCTTGGGACACACTCTAATAGTTTGATGTCCTTCTTATACTGAGGTGTCCAAAACTCCACCCAACACTGGAGGTGAGGCTGCAGTGGTGCAGTGTAGAGTGGAGTAGTCACCTCCCTCAATCAACTGGTATTCTGTGCCTGCAGCACCACAGGGCATTGTTGGCCTTTTTGGTGGCCAGGGAACACCTGTTCACACATGTTAAACTTGCCATGAACCCAAATCCCTAGATCTCTTTCTGGGGTGCTGAACTCCAACTTCTCATCCCCCAGTTTGTGTGTATAACCAGGATTATCCTATTTCAGGTGCATAATTTGGCACTTGCTCTTGTTAAAACAAATTTTTTTTGGTTTATCACCTCTAAATAACATGATCAGCTCAGAGTAGATGGTGGATTTATCTTTACTAAGCTTTGAGGCAAAAAAATTTTCAGGGAAAGTAATCTCAGAAGAAACATTCCCTGCTCCGTACTGAGTAATACAGCAGCCTTATATACTCAACAGTTTGATGAACTATTCAAATAGACTAGCAATAAGATTAGTTTGTTGGTTTATGATAGATTGCAAGATTTGATTAGGGCTGTGACTTGAACCATGATTTCTCTACTCACTGTTCACCCCTAGGTTTGCTCACTCTTTTGTTGTGGTATACTTGAATCATTTAGCAATAATAAATACTGTAAGAGTCTAATTCAGCAGACTCATTTTAGGTAACCACTGTAGCATGAATCAACACAGTACCTTAAGAGTTTCTTAACAGAGATTCTAAAAAAAGTCTAAACATGCAGTTTAGGTCTATGCATTACCTAAGTCTAGAATTGGTTGTGATGAGACCCTGTCTTTTAGCTTCTGTTCAGATACTCAGGGAATATCAAAAATTAACAAGTTTGTGTCAAGTGTTAATACAGCCAATTTGGGATGGCAGCAGAAAAATAAATACCAGCAATAAAAGGAATATTTCACAGTATTGAAATTACGTTTTAATTTACTAGTACCTATATTTCTGCTTTTTATGAGAATGACCAGAAAATAAGGGAAATATTATTATAAGATCTGTGATCCTATAGATTCTCATAGCAACACAAAAGGAAGAAGGAAGGAAAGAATATTTAAGCAAAAATTTTTGCCTTCTCCAGTCTCCTTCTCAGTCTTTACCTACATTAATTGGTATTAACCCTTGAGAGGGTGGTGTTTAGGTCTGTCACTCTAACATGCTGCTGGATAACTAATTAATACTAATGGTGAAGCTGTGAACTCATCAGTCTAAGTTATTAAAATGAAAACATCATGAGGTATCACACCCTGAAAAAGGAATAAAACACACTTGTTATCAATGAGAAAGCCAGAACTGATCCTCCCTTTCTGATTTCTAAGGAAGATGGCAGTGTTGGATTTAATTTATCACAAGGAGTAGGACTTGCTCATCTGTACTCTAATCTGTGACTGGATCTTCTTTTTTCAGCAGCCTGAAGTCCAAAGGAAATGGTAGAAGAATACCTTTTATTAAAATACAGTTGTTATTACAGTACTAATAATTCCGAGATGTCAAAACAGAAGAAAAGTTGTGATGTCTCAAATGGCACTGACACGGGAGCAGCTGAAGTACAGTAAGAACAGCCTAAGGGAGGACCTTTTTTGGTGGTGTTTTTAAAGAAAGCATCTGGGTTTTGTCATGTAGCAACAAAAGCAATGAATTAGGGAAGAATAATTGCTAAAAGTAATTTCTTAACTGCTGTTTTCCATATGAGGAAATCAAACCAGCTGGCTGAATCTCTTAACTAGTCCAATCTAGAGAGTCTGACAAATGTAGCATGAGTGAAACGTCTCCCATCCAATGTTTGTCCCTTTGTCCAACTTACCTTGAACTCAAAATTTAAACCCCACTGATGTCAGTGGCAGTCTTCCTTATTTTAGCCTTTGCACATAGCGTTATGACTACATTCGAAAGCAGGGCGAGCACAGAACGTGTATGTTTTGAAAAAAATGAAACTTTCACAGAGGCGAATAAACAGCCAGGGATCTGAATGGGAACACTGGGGGGCCAGGACGTGCTTATGACAGGATATTTGTGCCCTATGAAAAATTTCACGTAATTAATTCAGGTCATGGAACATGGTGTCACCTGAAAGCTGGGTATATTCACACTGGTGTACTCTAAGAATTGCTATTTATTTGATAAATGTCCACAAGGCCCGCAGAAATCAAATGACATTCATAAATCTAAACAGGAGGTGATAAAAACACAAAGCTCAGCTTTTAATAAGCAGGGACTTCCATCTGGTAGTTCTTCTGGTGACATTACAGGTATATGTAAGGGAGACGTTTATGGATGCACAATTTTACTATCCTCAAGATTTCTTCCCAGCATATATATCTATTGATTCAGAACAGAGCAAACCAACAGAAATTTGCACCAAATAATTTACCAAAAGGGTAACATTTTGACAACATGGAAAATGCAGTAGCAAAACGAGTGGGAAGAAAAATGCACAGGTAGACCTGGACATTATACTCTGTAAGAGCCGTGGCTTTGTTCAATCTGCTGCAAATATGTTCTTGTATGGTCCTGTTTCATTGAAATGTAAACCACATGTTCAAATTGCATGGCCAGAGGGATCTATAGAGTGCTCAGGTGCTGATTTATAGAAGTCTCAGTTGCAACTTAAAACAGTAGTCGCATTCTGATGTAGCAGCAAACGTCAGAAACTGATGACAGGAAAGAACTTGTAGGAAAAGGATACTTGGGGTTAAGGTGTTCCTTTCATTTTGTCTTCACTAAAACTCGAACAGGCACAGATCAGAATATATAAAGAATATACTGAGGAAAAAATAAATATAACTTTTAAAAGAAAACTGGAAAACAATCGGCTTCACACAGCTCTATTTCGTGGTACAAAATTTAACTGATTGTGGCTTATTTTAGACACATTTCTTATGTTAAAATAAGAACAAGTCCTAACACCACATTTCAAACCAAATCTGATGACTATCACAATAGAAATAGAGAACTTTTTAAAATCAGATTTTTTGAGTGTCTTTGTTAAAAATGACTATTCTGAATAATAAAAACATACTTTGTGTGATATTGAAGCTATTCACAGAAATGAAAATGAAAAAGAGAAACCTGAATATTGATGTATTCTACATTTCTTTTACAATCTTTCAAACGACAAGTGGTAAATTAGATTACTTTTACTTATAGACATCAAAGAACACAGTGTCTCAGAAAATCTCTGAAAAATGACACTATAAGTACTAGCTATTCTGCACAGTCCCAATAGAAGAGAAAGATACAAAATGATGTCACTGCACTGCGAAAGATCTAAGCAACCATAAAACAGGTTCAGAAGATACTTGCTGAAGTTCTCCATCACAAGTACTTAATTAATTGTCTCCATCAACCCCTGCTAAGAGACCTTTCCCATTAGCACAGACTAACCCTGTCCCTGAGAAAAGAGACAGATTCATTTACGATTTTCACCGGAGCATCTCAAAGCTCTGACCAGAACTAAACTTACTAGACACAAACATTTCAGTGTTTAAGTTAGACTGACAATCCCCTCAAGTTAGTTAGCAAGTAACTGTGCTCCCTAGTGTTGGCCAAAAACAGGACACAGTCTGATCCTGAAAAAGGGTATGTGCATAAAAATATTTCTATTTTACTTAGATGTTCTGAAAGCATTGTTCAGAAATTATTACACTTAAAAATGTTACTACCATGATGAAATATTACTATATCAGTCCATTATCCTAAAATTTGTAACATCCAAGACAACTTTGTGAACATACAGTGATGATACAAATCCAAAGTCTACGTTTGCATGTACTGCCATATGTATTTCAATAGCACTACGCCTTTCAAATGAGCAAGTAAAATATTTATGATATCACTACACTGTATTTTTTTTCTAAATTATTTAAATTTATAACATAAGTGAGAAAAAAAGACCTCTAACAACCTGGTGTAATTAACAATTTAACAAAGTCTGTGTTTGGTATTCTTGGCTGAAGTATATAGTTTACACATAACAGTGAATTTTGTTCAAGACACACAGGAGCTTTCCATCCTATTCTTTGATTAGCCCTACTCTTTGGCCTTCATTCATTAAATATTGGGACAATTTGCAGTTTTTATCTGGCAAGTCTGGTTCAGAGTTGTTAGAAGTCAAGGGAATTATGTCAATTGAGTTTAGACCAGTCCCTAAATATAGCTAGGATCTTCATGTGCCCTTCGTTACGGCGCACAGGGGAAGGACATAAGAAAATTACATGGTATAATTGCAAATGTTATAATTAGTACAAATACCATAAACATTGCTGACTTTAAGCATCTAAACTGTTTATAGAACAAGCAAAAAGGAAATTAATCAGGGAGATATGTCTGAACTTCAGTCCCACTCTGGAGCTCAGTGATGGCTAACATGCAGCCTAGTGTTCACAGCTGGAACATGAGCCCCCTGTTTGAAGCTGTGTTTTTCTCTCATGCCAAGTAGGCAAGACATTTCCTGCTGAAATAACTTCCTATAGGCTAAATCAAAAACTGTGAGGAGTCCTGGGAAGGCAATTCAGAATGTCTGTCTCCATAAAGGAAATAATCTCTCTGAAGGTTCCTAAGAGCTCTTCAGTTTGTTTAATCCTGTCAACCATGCTTCCTCTTTAGTCAGTGAGGAGATAAATCCCGGTCACAATGTGGAAGATGGCAATTAAAAGTTCCTCTCTGCCTGATGGAGAAAAACTCCATTCCCATGCCAAAAGAGGGGTTTGAAATAATTGAGGTGTCTCTTGAGGTTCTGATCACTTTCTTTTGACTCCAGAGAGATTCCAAAATACTGAGGCGGAAGACTAAAATCTTCTGTGTTAACTCAGAGGAGGAGTATATGATTCTGATACAAAATGTTCCCAGTAGCAAAATCTCCATCTTCTAGATCTGAAGCCTCTGATTTCTTAAACTATGGTTTCTGCACTTGGTGTACAATCACTAACCGTACTCTGACTTAGCTATCTCCATTACAAAACAAGGACCAAAACACTGTTTTACTGAAGTTAATGTACCTCAGTACTTAGTTCAAGGTCCATGGAATGAAGTCCAAGGGCCCTTGGTGAGTAGTGAAACATGACTGCAGAACTCATGGCTCAAGTCAAATGTAGGAAGTAAACACTTCTGATAAGCAAAGGTCTGATGATTAAATTTTCTCTCTTGCACTCCTTCTTTCAGCCATGTTTCCTCACTGTATGCCATTTCTAGGCACTATAAAGTGACATAGAACCCTCAAAAAAATAGGACAAAAATGAAATAAAAGATTAGATTTAGTATGTAAGCAAATATTCAAGGTGTGGATGTTTTTCTATGGATTCCTTTTTTTTTTTCTTGCTGAGTTTTGTGGTATTAGCATGCAAAACATGTCACGGAAAGATCTGGGAGTGCTGGTTGACAGGCAGCTCAACATCAGCCGGCATGTGCCCAGCTAAGGAGCTTTTAGAACCACTGGAAAATTAACCCCTCTGTGCATGATTTACAATTAGTTTTCACTTCTCTCGCCGTTACTCTGGGCAATCAAATTTTGCTACCAGTTTGGTCAGCTCACTAAAGTGCTGAGATAAACTTTGCAAGTTCTGCATTCTTTTCTCCTGTGACTACCATGCACAAAAACTTTAACTTTCAGTTACCACAATGGATGTCTCATTCACCTAGCCAGGTTAGACACATGAGAAGACCATCAAGTACTCTTCATTCTGATCAGGTAAGTTCTGAGAAGGCTTTCTGGTAAATTTTTGCTTACCATTTCTTATAAGATACTGATTTTGTGTATACGCATGTATGTGTAGCATCTTGATATTTAAATGAAAAATAATAATGTATACAAATGAATGATAATTTTGTCTAGGTTTTATTTTTTAATGAAATTATAGTAAAATATCTCAATTTCTGAGTAAGCTCCAATGGAGCTGTCATGGTCTATTATGCTCCAAAGTGGCCGTTAGGGCCTATTATGTCAATTATCATACACATCCGTGACAGATTGGGGTGCTTTTTAAAAATATTAACATTAAAATAAAGCCAAGAAGGGTCTGGATCACTCATGGTATTGAAATACGGTAGAGAGCCTTTCATTTGTAGGCTAGTCACTGAAATCTAACTTGGGTCAGAGGTAACCAAAAATTTCTGTTCAGTGATGAGCATAAAAGGGGCTTAGTGTCTCGAAAAAAGCAAATCTGAAGCATGAAAGTTAATGGAAATTCTGAAAATTACTTAAATGGTTACAGAATTAGGTCCTTACTTCGGGTTCCAACATTTCATATTGTGGCTGGACAAATACTACTAAGGTTGAAATTAATTTGCTGTCTTCATCGGACAAGTGCCAACAAAGTCACAGGTCCAGTGAACTTCTCAAGCTTCCTGGTGAATTTCCACTGCCTTCACCATGTCTCTTTAATTGTTACACTACTTTGTATCATGGCTTTCTTATGTTTAAAAAAGAAGAAGAATGAGAGAAAGAATATAGAAAGGTGAAAAAGATGATAAGTATGGGACTTCTTCTGTGTGAGAAGGAGTTACAAATTACTTTTCACCATTAGAAAACACAACCAAAATGGGTATGGAAGAGCTCTATAAATCATAAAGTAAATTATAGTGTTCTTTTTCCTGTAATTTGTAGTTTACACTGCTGAACTCAAAGACAAAACAGGTTGAAAGTACAAAGGTTCCACAAGGAAACACTCAAATTCAAATTCACTAATCGAGTAATTAGTAATCTGAACACAACTACAGTTTCAGTATATCCAAAACAGCTTAATGCCAGAAGTTGGAGAAGTATTCTTGAAGTCTTTTGAAAAATACAGTCATAGAATATAATAAATTTCAGTTTGTGACTCATAAGTTTTTGCAAATATGTTGGCACAAGTGAGGGCATATTCTCACCTCTAATCTTCCTTCTATGACGATGGCTAGCCTGGCTTGCACATCACTTTGGAATTACTGAATTACCAAGCTCTCAGTTATATGGAAAACCAAGGCAAGGAGATGTGACGAAAGGAAATGCAAGGCAAGGAGACATGTCAGTCTTCATACATCACAAAACTGTATCTCTTAAAACTGGCTCTACAAAAAGAAAAAGAAAAAAAAGTCAATCAAAAAAGCAAACAAACATAAAATAACCCCAAAAACTGTTGCAGGGTGTTATTCATCTCATCAAAAAGTAAACCTATAAAACTGATGAAAGGCATCATGACCTGAAAGGAAATATTTTTCTTATTGATTATAATATTAGCCAGGTTTAACTGGCAAAGCCAGAAATGGTTCAGCTGGGAGCTTTAAGGGGACATTTAAATAGACATTTTCATTAAGGTAAACACACGTGATACAATACATGCAGAATATTCATGACCTTTGACATGAGTGATGTAGATATAACAAACATCTCAAATACACCAATGTATGGACAATTGAATTGACCCTAGAACATCCAAATAGATAGGATAGGAGTTATATTTACTCACTTAAATGTAGGCATATAGTGACATTTGTTTGTATTGTGCTATATCAGACCTGATGCTCAACTTTGGTACCAGAGTGCATGTGTACCCTACCTAGGTGGCCTGTGTATGCCTTCAATATCCTAGAACACTTCTAGTGGCACTAAGTTCCTGTGCTTAGGCAACTGAATCTTGCCCAGGACTTCAACATTCATATTGGAAATGTCTAAAGTTAGATTAAGTGAATCCAAGCACTAATGATTGAGGACAGGTGAAATAACCCCATGTTTTGAGTCACTGATCATGCACCTCCTACGTCAGTCTCCAAGGTCTTACAAAGATAATGCATGTAGCACTCCTGTCTAGTAGGACAAAATCTTTTCCATGAAATCCTATCCCATTAACATCAACGGCAAGCCTCCCTTAGCTTTTAGTAAGTTGCGCTATCTCTAGCTGTCAGACCAAGCACAAGAGAACAAGCGAAACACCTAAAATACAGCTTTTCCTCTCAACACACCTTGATCTGGGAAAAACAAGCTAATATTGTTAGATAAGCAGGTCACTCCTGTCCTTTTTTTGTGTGTGACTAAATTTGCAATAGTAATACTATGAACCTTTTGTGAGAATTTCATGGAAATTATGCTTCAAAACAGCCAGATAACTGGGACATGGAAATTTAAACACTCTATAAAAGGATATATTTGTTCCATTTATTGTTTTAACAAAATCCTCTTTTTTGACAACCATCCATGCGGAATAGGGTAGTTGATGGTGAAATTATTGTTAAGTCTTTTCTGTAGGTGATCACAAGGATTGCAGCTATACTTGCCTCTAGTTTTAAGAGAAAAGGGTTCTTGTCTTTCCCCCACACATCTCTGAGAGTAAGGCATAGTATTGCCCTTTGTATTTCATTTAATGCTGAAAATTTCCTTTCTTTTGCTTGCACATAGTATAATGGGACAATTATGTGACACATTTAAAAAAAATTATGACAATGCTTGCACTGTATCCAAATGTGAAGAGATCTGCAGTCATTTCAAATGGGAAACCTGCTATTAGCTCACACAATGGATTCCCCAGCTGAAAAGAAGACATAAATTGGAGTGAATCAAGCATTCACCGCCAGCAGATCTGCTGCTTGTGTTCACTGATGAGATGTAAATGTGCTTAGCAAGAGTACAGCATCAGAAGAGGACCATGAAATTATAATACAGTGACTGTAATGAGAATGGGTTAATTTGTAGCATTTCTTATTCTAATTATGGTATTTGACACATGGGAACAAAACCATTTTCAGCCATTTTCTTTTCTTGTTACTATCCCTTATTACAAGAATGAGAAACAAGAGCAATCTGCATGTTTTTCTACTCTGTAAAATACCATAGCATGCTGCACTGTTTTGACCCTTTCAATATTCTGCATAGACAACTTGAGAGAAGACAGTCCAGTTATGGTCTCAGCAAAGACCATTTAATGAATCCAGGAAAAGTATAATTTGTATGGAAATAGCCTGAATAATTTTTTTAAGTGCATAAGAATGTAAGGGGGGAAAAATAACAACAAACCAGCAACAAAACCAAAACCTTAGAAAACAGAAACAGCACAGCATTTCTCTAGCACAATGATTTAATGAGAATTAAAACGTGTATGAATTTATCCTATTCTCAGAGTGAAGGAATGCTAGTTTCATCTTACAGTGTGTAAATTATCTATCCTGGCATACTCTGTAAGAGAGATGTCCAGCTGGTGAAAAATATCCTCTTCCACACAATTCAGATATTAATCCATTATTTTGACAGAAAATAAGTATATAGAGGCTAAGATACTTGCCACTAAAACTAAATGGATGCATTTTTAGGACTATGAGTTCTATATTTTTTTACAATGGGTGCAAAATTATATCCACAAAGAACACAGAAACATGGAATTCATATTTCAGTGAACAAACTCAAATTCTGATAACACAGAAATGGACAAAATACGGGTTTTTTTTGACAAAAGAGTCTGACATAAGTTTATAGGAGATTAGGTAATTTGGTTAAAAAAGTCCTCCTTTGGTTTACCTGTTCCTGCTCAGTAACAGTTATTTGAGGGTTACTGTATTTATGTGCAGAGATGCACATTTTGGACAAGTGCAAATTAGCTCTGCTTTCGTGAGTTGCTTCTGGTACTGAGTATCCTGACTTGCCTTTAGAATATAAATATAGAACAGATTGTTGTCTTTAAAACTCACAACTCTGAAAGTGTGAGATGGGTGAGGATAATGGAGGAAAGTAAAAAAAGAAAAAGGCTACAAAGTCCAAAGGGTTTCCTACCAAACTGTCCTTAAAGAGGATGAGGAGGACACATGTACTCTGAAGACTCTATCAAATATGAGTGCGAGAAGTGAGATCAGATTTTTAAAGGAGATTTTTAGGGTTTATTAAAACTTCATTTGAGCATTCAAATCATTCAGGCTATTTTTAGATTCCGACTTGGCACATTGAAACAGTTGAAATTAAGGAATATATTCACAAAGGTGATTCAAAAGTTGTCAATAGGAGGATTCTCACCAGGGAATTACAATTCACGTGCTTCTTCGGTTTGTATTTGAACCACGATGGAGCTTAGATAAAACATCTTGCATCTATCTGCTTAGCTAAAGATTGATGTAAAGACATCGGAGTGCTTCTGTTTAGGCATAGAAGGAACTCTGTGATCCAGAATGGCAATATAAATCAATTTTAGGCTTCTACAGCAATAATTCAGAGCCCAGGGACCAGACAACTTAATCTTTGTCTGAAAGAAAGAATCCAAATTGCCACAAGTCTGCACTTGAAATTTAGAGATTCTGAATCTCATTTACAAACGTTCATGTCCTATTAATTTTTCCCAAGTAATTACAGAACCCTGAGTTTCTTGGATCAAAATGCTAATGCATTTTGCAAATGAAATAAATTTAATTTACCTAGTAGAAAATTCATAAACCTAGTAAAATTCCTAAACCGAGTAGAAAGAGAGAGGCAAGGTGTCATTAAACCTGTGTTGTAGACCTACCAAGAGAAAGACACTGAAATACCCTAACTTCAGAGTATCAGGGTTAAGTGCATCAGATTGACAGCACACCTTATACCCACATTGATAATAGAGAGATTGACTTCTCTGAGTGCTCAGGAAAGGAAGTAGCCCTGAAATAGCTAAGAATGAAGGTTGTAGTAAAATAATTATCTGCTGAGAAAAATCATTATATAACATAAATGCATAAACTCTATGCACATCCCTATGCACATGTGCACATGTACATGCACACCATTATATGAATGCCGTTATTCTTAGATGCATTTAAGTTACTTGTCACTAAGTGTTTCTTACCTATGACACTAAACCAAAAATAAGATATTTTGGCCTTACTAAGCTTCCCTAAATATATTTACCTATTTGAGATGCTTGCCTGGCCTCTATCTGTCACTTGCCAGGGGAATAGGTCTCCTGTAGGTCCTATGACTTGGATGTTAACCCAGATGTTTTTAATATGCTAAAATACCTCAAATCACAATAGACTACTGTTTTTTGGCAACTAGCATGCCAGGTTCTGGGATCAGAATTTGCTGCATGTCTCTGCAGCTGTAACTACAGCAGTCATTTTGGCAGGCTTCAGGTACGAAAACGTAAGACAGACAAGGCATCATGCCCAAACTCTAGCTGCTGATCTCCAAAAGGCTGCATATCTTCCATAAGTTCTGTCTCTAACCTGCCAACTCCATTTAGGTGTATTGGCATCTGAGGTGGCAGTATATACTCATGTTTATGTATCTGAGTCCTGCCTTAAGTCTCTATTAATTATAAGAGGAGTACAGACATATAGTTCACATGTACATAATGAGGGGAAAACTTCACTCATTTCCTCTACTACTTCTTATTAATAGTAATAGTTTGAAGACAGCAAGATGACAAATCCAAGATTTTTTTTTCATATTTCCTTTTTTTTGTCTTTCTTTTAACCCACTTTTATTTAGTTGTATTTAAATTGATGTTGAAGTGAACTTAATGCTATTTCTGGTGGCAGTAGGTAAAATCAGGATCTATTTCCATTTTTTCCTATTATTTTCACCCTCCACTCTACCCTTTCTGCTTTGTAACTCCCTTTTATTCACAAATTGTAATAAAATGTGTGAGGAGTACAAAGAAATTGAACATTATCTTCAATCTGTAGAAGTTTATACAAATATAATTGCAAGTCTTTATTATTAAGTAGATATGTCACAATAAATGCAAAATAGCCTATCATCCATCTTTGTGAATACTTTTTGAATTCAAAAGGGAGTATGGCTTTTATACAGTATATATAAACTAAAGTAAAACATAAAGCTATTAAAATACTGTTTAAACAGTTTCTAATAATACTAAAAATAACCCAACCCCCAAAACATAATACCATTAAAAGAGAGTTCAGGTTTTGTGAATTTTGTTTTATCACCTTCAGCATAAAAAACCACATTTCAGTGAAGTTTTCTACTGTTACTGATTTCTTCGGACTGCACTCAGGATGTAGATCTCCTTTTCTCTGCTTCCATGAATATTAAAGATGAAAACAAAACTCTAAAAGCATATTTGATCTTCAGACCATCTGGTCAGTTCAGCTTCCCATTGTGTCCTCTTTATCTCTGATGATTTTATAGTGGCTTAATGTTTAATTTATGTTCCTTTCTTTTGCAGCTTTGCTCTATTCTCTCTTTAACAGTCACATGGATACCCATGTTGTTGCTATTTGCACATCCTCACTTTGGTCCTTGGCAAGGAATTCAGTCTTGTATTCTATGTTTCAAACTAAGTATGGAACTGCTCATGCATTTTCCTTATAGAACATTTTCCTTAAAAAGGAGGAAAAAAATGACTGAAAGGACTTTCACAACAGAAAGCCAATTTTTTTATTAGAATATAAATCATAAAAATTACCTTTCAAATACAGAATGACAGCAGAGAAACAATAAATGTTTATGACACCTCCTCTCTATGCACATGCATTTTTACAAGATGGTTGCCTGTTTTCACCCTTGGTTTCAGTTAGTTTTATGAATACAGGAGTTGCAGCAAGCTCAGTACGGTCCTTTCCAGTTGTAAGAAGACTTGCTGTTACAGCAGAGACTTGTCTGTTGGCTGCCAGCCCCTGTCAGTGTTTCTGAGTCTCACTGCTGTGCTCTAGACTTGCTTCTCGTTCTTCCCTGTCGTGGTTTGACACTGGCCAAATGCCAGGCACCCACGAAAAGCCCACTCACTCACTCTCCCCTGCTCTGCAACTGGACAGGGGAGAGAGAATTTAACAAAGGGTTCATGAGCTGAGATAAGGACCGGGAGAAAACACTTCAAGGGCAAAACAGGCTCAACTTAGTGATACAAAGTGAATGTATCATTAACAACATCAGAGTAGGAGAATGAGAAGTAAAATAAGCCCTTACAAACACCCTTGTCTGACCCCAAGCCCTCCCTCCTTCTCACCGATGGTGCAGGGAGAGGGGGTGGGGGTTTTGGTCAGTTCATCACCGAGGATTTTCTTTCTGCTGCTCAGGGAGAGGAGTCATTTCCCTGCTGCACAGTGGGGTCCCTCCCACGGGAGACAGTTCTCCATGAACTCCTCCAGCGTGGGTCCAAGCTCACGAGGAGCAGCACTCCCAAAACTGCTCCAGCTTGAGTCCATCCCACGGGCAGACAGTCCTCCCAAAACTGCTGTGGCGTGGGTCACTCTGCCACGGGGTGCAGTCCTCGAAGGACGGGCTGCTCCAGCCTGGAAGCAAGGCTTCTCTCTCCACTGGGACTCCCACTGGATCACAGTGTCCTGGTATCCACCCGCTCCAGCGTGGGCACCTCCCCCACGGGCTGCAAGTGGGTCTCAGCATCCCTCGTGGACTTCCATGGGCTGCAGGGGGACAACCTGCCTCACCATGGTCCTCACCACGGGCTGAAGGGACATCTCGGCTCCAGCGCCTGGAGCACCTCCTCCCCCTCCTTCTGTACTGACCTTGGTGTCTCCATTGTTGTTTCTCTCACATGTTCTCACTCCTACTCCTCTCTAGCTGGAATAATTACAACTACACCCAAACTTTGTTGTGATTTCTTCTTAAATATGTTATCACAGAGGCGTTACCATCATCTCTAATTGGCCCAGCCTTGGCAGCAGCACGTCCATCCTCAGAGCCATCAGGGATTGGCTCTGCTGGACATGGTGGAAGCTTCCAGCAGCTTCTCACAGAACGCACCTCTGTGGCCCCCCACTGCTATCAAAAACCAGGCCCTGCAAAACCAGCACATTACCTCACAAAACCCTTCTACTGTCATTGAAGCTTTTCCCTTCCAAGCATTCTCAGCAGTCGTAAAGGGAAGGAGCAGTTTCATTGTGAGAGGTTTTCACATGACCTAGTAATTCCTTTTCTTAAACCACCACAACATGTATATTAGTAATGAACAGATACTCCCCATCATGACATAGTCACATACCTCTTGTTCACTAACTATATTCTACCCTGAAAAGTAAAAGAAAGCCAAGCACTAAGCCCTTACAGTAAGACCACTGGCAACATCTGTTTGGGGCCACACTCTTCTAAAACACTATTGTCCTGAACTGGCCTAAAAAGAAGGGACCAGAAAAAAGCCATGAGCTGGGTAGCAATGAAGTTGAATGGAGGTACAGGGCTGTTTTGTATTTAACACTTGAAATATGCTCTGTGTCATTAATACAGGACATCCAACTAATTAGCTGGAGGTAACAAGAATATATAGAGCATAGTGTGGAGACAGTAAAGAGCAGGGGGAGAGGCTAATCTTAGACTCAGAAACTGATCTTCAGAGAATTCCAAGTAGGGGGATTCAGTTATGTTATCTTCATCCTTGGGGGGAATCTACAACTCTCCACTTAACACGAGGGAAACTGAGGAAGATTAAGGAGACTGACAAAGCTCAACTAAAATTGTGTGGATCCTGTCCACAGCAGCCTTTTGAATTCAAACAACTAAAGACTCTTACATTTAAACCAAATTCTATGCTTGTTTTCAATCCTTCGAAAGAAAAGGAGAATATGGTTTGCTCTACATTTTCAGTTACACAAAGGAGCACGGAGAAGCAAGATCTGGCAGCAGAACTCCAATGAGCTGGTCAGAGAAAGAAGCCCTGGCCCCAAATCCTCCTGGGGCTGTCATGGGACAGCATCAGCCCCATGGGTCTCAGGTGAGACACATCAAGACCAGTCAATGGGAAATGATCTTTGTTTCACCTCACAGGTTTAGCAGGGGTCACTGCCTAGGGATATGGGACTTATTATGGGATGCCATAGAAAATTACCTTGGGATAAAATAATTACTGAATGCTTAAGGGAAGATCCGAAGGTGCAGTAAGAGACAGATTGTCATGTTGTCTGGCCATGCCCTGGGAGGGATCAGTGCAGTCTGTCCTGTCTTTGTACCAAATTGCATGTCTAATTATTTTCCTGGGTAACAACCTCCTTATTTTGTGTACATGTGTGTGTATGAATATCTGAATGCCAGCAACTGGTGTGGAACCACAGGTCATAGGGGACCATGTGTCTAAGTGTCAGCACCTGGGTTGCCTGCAAATTGTGTGGCTGTATGTGTCAGTGCGATTACTTGCAAATATCATGGCAGAGTAGCCCAGGGGTAGGATAAGAGGCTTGGCAGCCAGGTACCAAAGCAGACAGAAACATGAGCCAGATACTGGAGAGACCAGAAAGTCTGGAAATTGACAGCTGGAGAGAACTGAGGTGCTCAAATCATCTACTAGAGTGACCATGAGGTCTAAGAGTTGACTTACTGTCATGTTTATATGTATATGGCTGTACTGGGGACAAGAGTATCCCAGGGATCAGCTTGAGCACAGAGGTGGATTGAGTGTTTAAGATCAAACGATTGAAGGGATTGGATCAACAGTGTGTGTGGGCTCATGAGTGTGTGAGTGTGTGCGTGCACAGAAATATGTGTGTGCGCGCAAATGTATGTGTGAGGGGTTCTGAACTGCAAGGAACTAAAAGGGCATTGCCGGCTTTGGCAGTGACAGGGAATGGGGAAAACAAGGTTCTAGGGCCGGTTTCTGCCCTTAGTGTGTAAGTCCATGCTGCTGGGAAGATCAGTGTTGTATATCTGCGCACTATTTTCCACTAAGAGACTTTTAGCCTGAACTGGCAGAAAGGGGGACAGAATTAGGCAACTGTTGATGCTATCTGTGTTTGCACCTTTCTGTCTGTACTGTTCTGAATGGTTTACAGTGTGTATTGCTAATGTTTCTGTGTGTGCCTTTGGGGAATGCATGCTCAGCCTTGCCACTGGCTGTGCTTGGGAACATGGACCTGTAGCAGCCTTCCCTGTATCATGCTACCAGATTTGGCAGAACTTTAAGAGTATTATCATAGAAACATTTAGATTGGAAAAGACCTTTAAGATCACTGAGACCAATTGTATTCACTAACACTTTCACCCTTTAAAAGTTTGACTTTGTAAACCTGTAATTGTTAAAGGTTTTTTGTTATTTTTATGCATTTTTTAATGGATATTTTATATTAATAGACCATATCAAGCTTTTATATTGCTATAGTTCTTGGTTCTTACATGTCAACAGTAAAAGCTATTCAATTTCAACTAAAGGACAGAAGATCATATGACAGAAAACATGTAGCTAATGTGAGAAAATTATAAAATCTTTGGTAGTTGTCTCACTGTCATTCACAGTTCTTTAGAGAAGTTGCTATATCTCAATTAAAATTTATATTTATATATATGTATATTTATATGTACGTGTGTATATTGGGACAGCGATCCCTGAAGTAAAGCAAATTTATTTATCATCCACTGGAAGAATTGCATATCTGTGTGTAAAAAGGACCATTTCAGATGATGGTTACAAAAATGTACTCCTGGAGGATTATTCATCAAGAAGTTATTTTTTATACACTCAGTACATAAAATCTGCAAGCCTTAGATAAAATTGTCAGAATAATTAGGTTCTTTTTACCTCATCAGCAAATGAAATGTAGTGACTCCAAAGTAATATTTCTGGAGAAGGCACCAAAGGGGCTGAGGCTGATTCACAGTAGCTAATAAGATGGCACACACCCCACCCAGCAAGCAAAAGCTAATCGTAAAAATAACTTTAATGGGTAATTTCTGGGTTTCAGAATTCAGATGAATACAAGAAGGGGAGAGAAGACATGCTTTTTGACTTCAGACAGAATTAAACTTTTGCTTCTGGTTAGGCAGTACTGTCTCCGATAAGTAGGTGAAAATAAGGATTTAGATGTGATGGACACAATTTATGGCATCCATCTTGACTTCTGATGCTGCTTTGGTAAATCTCCTTGTTTACAAAATGCTTCAGTTGTTAGAGTTTTCAAGTATTAGTTATTCAGGGAATAATTGTAAAAAGAGCCATGGGACCTAACAGCCATATTTTCACATCTAACTATCGACAAGGGAAAAGAGAGAGGCTCATCAAACTGACAAATATGCATCCACTCTAAATCAAATGTTGGAAAAAAGGTTTGGCATAAATGTTTTGTAGTCTGCTTGCAAGAGAAGCAGAGAATTGAATACAGCAATGTTAATCTGTTTATGTATAAGGGCAATCTCACAGGTAGAAATGTTTCTCTATGTAGAAGATTCTCTATACATAAATATTACTTCTATGCCTTAATTATAGTAAGAGGTAGCAATAGTGTTGTAAATCCATAATTTAACAGAAGCAGCAGAGCCAGGCTAAATCCAGCTCTACTGCCTACTCACTATAATAACGTGGGCAAAATAGATGTGCTTTTATATAATCATAGATTCATTTAGGTTGGAAAAGAGCTTTAAGATCATCGTGTCCAACCGTTGACTGAACACTGTGAAGTTCACCACTAAACCATGTCACTCAGATCCATATCCACACACCTATTAAATAATTCCAAGGATGGTGACTCAATAACTTCCCTGGGCAGCTTATTCCACTGCTTGACACTCTTTTGTTGAAGAAATTTCTCTCAATATCGAATCTGAACCACCTCTCGCCCAACCTGACGCCATTTCCTCTCATCGTGTCGTTTGTTATTTGGGAGAAAAGTGCAATCCCTACGTCACTACAATCTCCTTTCAGGCAGTTGTAGAGAGCCATAAAGTCCACTCCAAACCTCCTTTTCTCCAGGCTGAACATCCCCAGATCCCTCAGCTGCACCTCACAAGACTTTTGCTCCAGACCCTTCATCACCTTTGTTGCTCTTCTCTGGACACACTTCGGCACATGAATGTTTGTTGTAGTGATGGGCCCAAAATTTGTAGCCTCAGCTGAGCCTAATACACATATTGAACACGATTTCCAAGAGCAAAAACTCACTGCTATTTTCAAATTCAGTTGTAGAACTACAGGGTAGCCAGCTTGAACTTCAGGCTCAAGTTAGGCACCAAAAAAACCCCATCAAAATCTGCTTTTGAAAGGTTAATCTATAGCATCATATGGAGGTGAATAGTTACTACTCTAGCAGCTCTTGGATTGAGAAATGGAAGTTCCTTTCCCATGACCTCCCCATGTTCACAGCAGCAATACAGCTGAAAATTTTTATTGTGCTGTGTTTTGGCTCTGTGCAACTGCCTGACCTTTTCCTTGGCCAGGCAGTCCTGCTGTTCAGTCAACACATGAAGCCCTTGCCTGTCCCAGGCTGGCAACATTTAATGGATCGTATTAAGCTCTGATCGGTGTTTTAAAGCAATTAGCACAACTTTGGTTGGAAAACCTCCATTTTCATTTCATTAAAAAACTCAAGAAACTGGGAGCTGAAAGGAAATAAAAAGATAAACATAAAGGGAATTTTGGATTTTGTTGATTTTGCAGCAAACCTGAAGAAAGCCAAGTGCTTCATCCAGCCCTAATAATGAGGCTTAGACTGGCTCCGATAGCAGTCTTTGTACAATCTATTGCAAAAGCTTCATTTATGTTCTATGTAAAAAGTCCAATGAAGCATAGAAAACATGTAATTTGTGTAGAAAATGAGAGTTATGCAATTTTTGCTGGCATAAACAATGCAATAACTGCTCAGAAATAGCCTTTTGCATTCATGAATGGGGTCCATTATCTGCTCTGTCTCTCCTTTTTGCTCATTCTGAGTTGGGGCATAGTAATGAAAGAAAGGCATCCTCTTTGCCTCAGAGCTCTGGTTTTCAAACAGCAAGTGGATAACAATATATGACAGCTCATTTTTGTCTTCTGATTAAGGAGCAGCCATATTTTACAGACACTTACTGAGTTGCCAGCCAATTAAACATTTCAATACATTTATATGTATTTAATTGGACCACCTTTGCAAATAGGGCCTTTCTGGAGTTATCAAAAAGCTTAGACACTGTAAGGCAGTGGATAAGAATGACTGAACTATTATTATTGTTATTATTATTACTCTCATCACTGCTATTAGTGGGGAGAGTCAGGGTAGATGCATAGTAGAGTGTTTGCGAGGTACCTTTCTGGCAGAGTGTGTGTCCTATTTAATCACTTGTCTGTAAATAAAGAGTTATTAATTATGTCCTTAATAATTTTCTCAGTGTTTTTGTTGGTTGCATTTTTTGGGAGAAGAATTTACAGAAAGGGCTATTGACAGGGCTGCTGAGGGCCCAGCAGATGACATAATATATTTGGATTTTCAGAAAGCCTTTTGTAACATTCCACATGACAAGTTCCTGCTTAAGCTCCAGGATGATGCAAGGATTCAGGGCACGACATGGGCAGAGATACAGAACAGGTTGAAAAATAGCAAAGCAGTGACTACAGATAGTTCCTGTGAAATAAGCTATGTCAAACAGAGGAGGGGCTAGTGCTTTAAAGTCTGCTGTGCATGTTATGTGCTTTAATTTAGAAAGGTGATCTACAAACACAAAGAGCAACTGAAGTCTAGTTGCATTTTCTGAGGGCAAAAAATGAAAGATGATGAATGAAGGCCATACAGACAGCTAAACTTAAAAGGGAGTTAGATTTGATTTGTAAATACGTTGTCACAGAGGGAATTAAATGTAATATTGACAAATACAAAGTAATAAAACTTCAGTGCTGCAAACCCCACTAAATTCAAATGTAGAACTAATGGGATTAAACTCTAAGGAAAATTTAAAAAAAGGAAACCAAACCAACCAACCAAACAACCAAAAAACCCCCCAACACTTTTCAGGATAAACAGGAGTGTTTCATGTTCCCTTTCTATGAGCACATATTTAGTCTTTTTCTTGCAGTAATAACAATACTAATACTTGGCTTTCATGGATTTCATCAAATAAATTAACCTGCACAAATCCTCCAAGACATTGGTCCTTACAGGAATTCAGTCAGCAAGGTGCGCAGCGACAGTAGTGGGAACTATGGCAAGCTCTAGGGAGAAATACCTGAAGGAGACAGGGAGACAGTTCCTGGAGTCAGGAAACCCCAACAGAGAGGAGAGAGATCTGTCAGGACCTGGTGACTCTCACAAGCAGCCACAGGAGATTTAGCCCGCTCCAGGGTGAGAAGAGAACAGGGCAGGCAAACGGGATGCATGCAGAAGGAAGTGTCACGGTTGTTTGTGTGGTGCTTTTTGCGGCAGTTTGTGTAGGAGAGCACAGCCACCCCTCCAGGCAACAATGATTTCCACACAGTAGAAAGCCATTGCTGCTAAAAGGAGCATGGTGACCCAAAAAGTGGATGGAGTATAAGCATCTGCCTGACGTTACACAATTGCTAGCCCTTGTTCTTGTGGAAGACTTGACAGATGTCTGCTGGAAACTCAACACAGTGAAGAAGAGGGGCCTAGGAGGTCCCTTAAGTGTGTGAAAGAGGACTTCGTGACACAGCTGGTGAGCCTATCAGGGGTAGGGCCCCACTAGACCTGCTGTTTATGGATAGAGAAGGGCTGGTGGGAGATCTGGTGGTCAAAGGCCATCGTGAGCACGGTGACCATGAAATGATTGGTGAAGTAAAGAAGGGATCAACAAAACCTCTAGCTTGGACTTACAGAGGGCAGATTTTGGCCCCTTCAGGATGTTGGTTCTGAGAGTCATTTGGGAAACAGTCCTTAATAACAAAGGGGTCGAGGAATGCTAGGCATACTTTAAGAATGAAATTTTTAAGCCACAGGACCAAGGCATCCCTATGTGCCAAAAGGCAAAATGGCAGGGCAGAAGACCGGCCTGGCTGAACAGGGAATTTTTGCTTGAACTCAGGGGAAAAAAAATAGAATTTATGATCTTTGGAAGAAGAGGCAGGCAACTCAGGAAAGGTACAAGGATGTCGTTAGGTCATACAGAAACTTACAAAGCTGAACTCATCCTGGCCACTGCTGTGAAAGATATCTAAAAGTATTTTTATAAATATATTAGCAACTAAAGGAGGGCCAAAGAAAATCTCCGCCCTTTATTGGATGCAGGGAGTGGGGGGACATTGTCACCAAGGATAAGGAAAACACTGAGGTACTTAATGCCTTCTTTGCCTCAGTCTTTAACGGAAAGACCAGATAACACCAGGGCAACCAGCCCCCTGAGCTGGTAGTGTGAAGGTTTGAAAGCAAACCAGTGAGAGACTTCAAGTCAGAAATACAATTTAATAGGAGAAGATAAAATAAACGCAATAGAACAAAANGCTGGGTGGTGCTAATGGGCCATTACCTGAGATCAGATAACCAGGGTGGGTGGTGCTTGCTGTCGGCCGAGATAAGGAGTCCCAGGTGTGTAATTATGAAATTTATCCAGCTTTTGTGGGTGGTAATAGAATATATATAACTAACCCAGGACAGGTAGACAGGATGGGGAGCAGAATAGACCCCCTGCAATCCAGGAGGAAGTAGTTTGTGTCCTGCTCTGCACTTAGACACTCACAACTCTATGGGGCCAGCTGGGATTCACCCAAGAGTACTGATGGAGCTAATAGAAGAGTTTACCAAACCACTCTATCATTTATCATCAGTCCTGGTTAACCAGAGAGGTCCCAGACAACTGCAGGATGGCCAATGTAATGCCCATCTACCAGAAGGGTCAGAAGAAGGATCTGGGGAACTACAGGCCTGTCAGCCTGACCTCGGTGCTGGGGAAGATTATGGTACAGATTATCTTGAGTGCGATCACACAGCACATACAGGACAACTAGGGGATCACATCCTGGGTTAGCGTGGGTTAGGAAAGGGAGGTCCTTAGTTAGCATGGGTTTAGGAAAGGGAGGTCCTGCTCGACCAACCTGATCTCCTTTTATGATCAAGTGACCCACCTAGCAGATATGGGAAGGCTGTGGATGTAGTTTACCTGGACTTCAGTAAAGCACTGTCTCCCAAAGCATTCACTTAGAGATAGCGGCAACCCATGGCTTGGACCAGTGCACTCTTCTCTGGGCTAAGAACTGGCTGAACGGCTGTGCCCAGAGAGCGGTGGTGACTGGTGCTGCATCCAGCTGGTGGCTGGTCACTAGTGGTGTTCCCCAGGGCTGAGCCCAGTCCTGTTTAATATCTTTATTGATGATCTGGATGAAGAGTTAATGGAGTCACCATCCCCGGGAGCATTCAAAAAATGACTGGATGTGGCACTTAGTGCTATGGTTTAGTTGACATAGTGGTGTTCAGTAAAGGCTGGACTCATTGATCTTGATGGTCTTGTCCTATCTTATTGATTCTCTTATTCATATTCAAGAGGTTATGTATTCCTTGAAAGAAAGAACTGAGGAGATGTTATGGGGCACAACATTTTCAGTGGAGGTCATTATTTTGGGATTGCATGGAAAAATTCATACCACCTTTGTAACTGTTTCTCCTTTCTCCATTTCTGCTTGACAGTCACATTTGGGGTAAACAACACCTCTTCACTGATCACTGACAGGATCAACAGTAAACAGTTTCATTGTGCTCCTCCTTTTTTGTCTTCCTCATTAAACACTCTATTTTCCTTTCATTTAAAGGCGATGAATCTGAGCAAAGTATGAGAGCAATTTTCTAAAGAAGACCTTGCTATTGATAATGCTGTGTGACATTAAAAAACTCCTCATGACATCACATGGCACAAGTTTGCTCCTTTAGAAACAAGAAAACTTTCAGATTTATTTTTCAAATAAATTATATTGACAAATGGGACAGGAAGTATTTACAATGTCTAATATTAAGCTTCTTAATTCAGTTTCTAAGCTCTTATTTAGTCAATAGATAGATGTAGACTCTTTTTGGGTGGTGTGAAAGAATCTGCATTCCTGATTTAGAGATCTGCAATAGATGTTTCAAGTTGAACACTGTAAATGCACAATACACGGCATCTGACAGCAGACATTTCAATATTTTTATATGATTTGTCTTTTCTGCAGGATTTCTAATGATTGCCAAGTACTACAGTATTCCTGGGGGTTCAGGAACAAAAATTGAAAGCCTATTCTCAATACTGTTTTTATAAATGCTGAGCTTTTTTAAAATTTTTACTTCCTGAAGGGAACAGCTTTGCTGTTTTAGGAAGCCTGACAGCAAAAGATGTTAGAAACAAGAATATACAGACATACTGTCCTAATCTGATTTGGAGTCACATACTTTAAGATTCTGCTGGATGCCTCAGTTAGATGAATATTAAGTAGTAGTAATGACTTTATGCTGTTTAATTTTTAAAATATGCTTCCTTCCATCATACTTAAGTTTTAAATAAAGGTATTTGTACTTTGCAATGGCTGACTCCTCCCTGAACAACTGTTGTCTGCAGAGCCACAGACACCAACCTAAACTCAGGAATGCAAAGGAGATTATAGTAAACCTAAGAACTATAGTCTAAAAAGGACTACTGGCTAAACACTGATTTTCAACAAAAGTGATGCTATGACCTAGACCCTCCCATAAGGAAACATATGGAGGTGTGGAACCTAAATAGGATGGTGCTGAGGTATCCAAAAAGTGTCAGCATGTTATTAGCTTTAGATCTGTGATGATGTAATTGTCATTGATGACTCATTCAGAAGGGAGAGAAGTGGTCCACAGGCAGAGTGATAAAGGCAAGTTTGACCATAGGCCTTTTAACCTCTGAACTAGCTCTCCCATCTAACATAAACTCAGTCAAAAACATCAACAATTCAGAAACTGAAAAAAATTGAAGCGTTTTATGAATTACACTCTTTTTTTTTTTTTTTTAAGCATACACATAGGCCCTTTCAGGATGATTTAGGGAATAGGAACAGTAGAAACCTCTGGATTTCAAGGCTGCCACTTTATAACTATCTTGGTGTTTTGCTTTCCATTCAAACCAGAGGGGAATGCACCTGACAGAAAAGGACACAGGGAGAAAGAGGAGAAATATAATCCACATTTCCTATGGTTACATCTACATCAGCAATTATTTTGGATCAGGAAGGAAGGAAGGAAGGAAGAAAGGAAGGAAGGAAAGGAAGGAAAGGAAGGAAGGAAGGAAGGAAGGAAGGAAATGCATGTTTTTGTCTACATACAAAAGTTTCCTGTAGCTACAGGATAAGTTACAGATTTCTCAATAAGCAGTTAAGAGATGGAAAGAAGGAAATTAAATTAGAATTGATTCCTTGCATATCACTTTGACATACTTTCTGTTTCCAAAAAGTATTAAAGATAGAGACAATGGATTAACACTTTAAATTTACCTAGTAAGTTTTATTGCCTTAAATGAAGTAATTAATTTAATGTCTGACTTTTTTTTTCCCCAAAAACCTTCGAACATTTCATTATTTTCTTCACTGAGAAAAAAAATTAAAAACCCAGAACAAACGAAACATCAGCTCAGGGTTTATCTATTAAGATCACTAATGTTTTTTTAAGGACTAAAATTTTCCACTCAGGAAAATGCCTACTCTGATATGGGTTATAACACTGCTAACAACAGTAGCCACCATACTGGGATTTAGCATTTGTTTGATCCATTTTCCTGATAGGGCAGTGTGGAGGCGTCCTCTACATAGTTGCCGTGCTTTGATTCATGTAGGAAGAAATAAAGACCAGTTTTAGATCACTTGCAACACAGATCGTGATTTGGTCCCCATGTCAGCGGTGCAACAGACTCAACTTGGGAAATTGAATTCATTGCCAGCTAAAAAAAAAACAAACAAACCAGACAACAAACATCTCCTCCTCCCCATTCAAGTATTGAAAAACGGTTAAACAAAAATTTAGGCAAAACACCTCTCTGTCCCCTTTCGCAAGCTTAGCTTCACTTCTGATACTTTTCATCCCCCCCTTCCTGCTATCTACAATCTATGCTCAGTCCCTTTGGTGAGGTAATGGATGGTGCAGGAGGCTGGGATCAGCATGTCACAGTTTCCTTCTGCCATGCTTTGTCCTCATTCCTTTGTCTTCTGCTGTTCCTTCCTTCTTACATGTTTCCTGTGCGCTAGTATGGGTGCTCCATGGGCTGCAGTCCTTCTGGAGAAGTACTTGTTCTGGTGTGGGTTACCCAGGGATCACAGGCTCTTTGTGGGTCTTAACTGCTCTGCCATGGAGCACCACCCACTGCTTTGGCCTTTTTGTTCCTTTTTTATTCTTGGGATTTTCCTTTTCTTTACTTTCTGCCACCAGCTTTACTGACAGGTTCAGCTATGGCCAGTGGTGGATCTGTTGTGGACCTGATTGGAATATCTGGAACTGGCTGTGTCTATCACAAGGCAGCTGCTGGCCTCATTTCATAGAGGATACCCCTGCAGCCCCCTCCCCTCTACCTAAACCTTGTCATTTATACCAAATACAGGATACTGCTATCTTACAATAGCTTTTGGGAGAAAATATCCCACACCAAAATGGAAAATATTTCATTAGGAAGCTGTTCTTTATAAGAAATACTAATGAAACAAGCTAACAAATTAATATAGAATGAAGACAACTTTAAAGAGAGGATGCATTAAATGGAGGCAAACATCAGTACAGTCCTTACAAAGGTTAAACCTAATGTTTCCAGAGCCTTTAAAGAACAGCAATGGCTGTTGAAATTAACGTGCCATCTGGAGTTCAGCCAATGTCAAAGTGGTTCATTATAACAGCATGGTGGATCAAAGCACTGAGTGCTTACCCCCTCACACTGAACAAATCACAAGCGAGCAGGCTGTCATACAGGTACACTGACACTGGAGGGATGAAAACACTTAACCCTTCTCGTTACTGGGTCATGAACTACTCTTGCAAAGTTGCCAAGAAAGAAGATTTTGGATCAATTTTTAAGCCATAATTTATTTTTTCTCCTGAAATCACAGGCAGCCTGGCTTGATGCTTCTCTGCAATTAAAAAGATTGTTTGTAGTCTTTCAATGTTTCATCTCTTTGCAATCCACCCTCAGTCATTCTCAAAGAAGTGGCTTGCTCTTATCAAAGTTAAATAAGAAAAACTTATGAACAACTTCCATTGTATTTTTTTCAGGCATGCTGCCAATCTCATATACATCTGTCTCAGTTTTAAGACATTCTCTGGGGTATCTAAATGATTTTCATTCTTCTCCAAAAAAGGAGTGCAGAAATTGTAGCAGGCTACTGCGTTGGTTTGGTTTATTGATTCCACTTTGCAATTTGACTTATACTGTATTTTCCTCTGTCGTTCCCAGCTAGGTTTCTCAGGGATTAGTACCCAAAAAGACAGAAGTTGCACTGCTCAGATTTTAACTCATCTTTAGATAAAATAATAGTCACTCAAAGAAAACTCTTTGTCAGAATCCTCCCTTTCCGTTAGAACATGGCAAGTAAAACTAAGCATCAAAGAGAACAGTGCTTCTTGCTAGTAACAATCAAAAATTGGTGATCTAAGCAAGAAAAGCCCAGGGTTAAACAAGCAATCCTACTGACTGGAAAAACAACATTTAAGCCTTATCTTTCTCCATGTTCCCTGAAAAAACATACATACATTTGAAAAGTGGTGTAGAAGCTGAGACATTTAATTTGGGGCATAGAGAGCCATCTGTATTTCTTGATTCAGCTCCAAAAAATTAGCACCCTAATTTAATTCTTGGCTGAATGGGCAAGATTAATCCAGTTGAAACTGGAACTGGAATACAACTTTTTCAGCTCTCAAACTTTAAATTGTAGTTGTCTATACACTAGTTACTTATGGTCAGTACATTTTTAGGTAACAGAGGCAGTTAACAGTCATAGTCAAAATTACTTAATAGGCACTTTTAGGGTGAAATTAATTTAATCCTTTATTCAATATTCCCAAATCAGTGAGATTACTCAGGGCTTAAAAATTTGAGTCCACTTGCAATAAAAAGGGATCTTCAAAGATATTTTCAGTATATATTTCTATGTTTAGGTGGGATGAATGTGCATCTGAACAAATTAGAGATTGGTAGCTATTAACGTCTTCAATCAGAAAATTGAAATAGAAATTCTTATAGGATCATGGGTTGTTTGACTGAATGCAGTTAAAAGGAAACATTTTCCTTCTCCCCATGTGTTTTTCATATTATCCCTTCTTCTGTATCCTAAGGAACCGGTCTCTGAAAATCAGATAGTAAAAACACACCAGTTTTGATTTAGTCATTACTATAGGTGTCTCACTGGTCAGTCTTTGTCAAAATTGTAGTTAGTTTAAAAAATAGAAAAAAATAAAACCAAAAGAACCCAAAAGACTGCCTAGAGATCACAGCAAAAGAAGAAAAAAATATTAATGTAACCAATAAAATTTAATGTAGTTCTAAATCTTTAAAAACAAATTAAAACCAAAAAGCCCCCCAAAAATAACCCCTCTAATTTCTCCATGCATGCTACTCCATGTAGTGTACAGGCACTTCAGAGGGGTGCCCAGGCGTTTTTATTTCCCCAGAAAAAATAGCAGGGCTTCCTCATAATGCTTTTCCTATACGGGATTTCCATAGCGGAACCCCCGTGGGAATCTACTTCCCATAATTACCTATAAAGTACTTCCCTACGTCATACACTTGGGGTGTACACCCTGCTGCCCTGTTCGGTAATCTCTGAGGTCTTTCTTTTCCACATCATTCTGCACCTGTGTTGCTCCCTACACCTTTGTATATGCTTGCTATTGAAAATAAAAACGAATGTATAGAAAGAGGTCAGCAAACAATATGTATATAATGTTGTACTTGTTTTTCTGCCTTCAGTAAAGAGGAAAAAAAATCACTTGTAACTTAAATGCCAATATGAATGCAGTTCATTAGTTAAAAAAATAAAAAGTCAATATTCTGTGAAAAAAACACAGAAGTGGGCTTCAAGATCTCAAAAAGCCCATGAATGTTGTTAATCAATGGATATGACTCCTTGTAATGCAGTTTCTAGAACCACATAAAACCAGTCGTATCAGAAAAGTTTTGTAATATATGGAAACTTGTTTCTTCCCTAAAAAAAAAAAAAATCTAAGGCCAGATCAGATTTTGATTCTACTGATTTTGGTTAGATTTCATACAGAAGCATGTAAATGTTAGTTGCACTGGAAGTCACGTTTTGATACAGGATAGTTAGAGCTAACTCATAAAATAACAATTAGTATTACATTACACATGCAACTGATAAAAAATACATTTGAGCTTAGAATTCATATATAGCTAAAAATACAATTTTATTTTAATGTCAGATTAGATTGTATTACAGGATTTTAGATGACTATTTGTTATAAATCATCATATAAATATTTAACCAGAAAGAACTATGCAGGTATTTTATACATTTTTCTGAAACCATTTCATGAAACTAGACTTTCATGACATAGACAAGACTATTGCAAAACTATAAAAAAAGTGAACGTACACATGTATTATGTCTTGATAATAGCTCATCAATGTTTGTAAGGCATCCAATGAATAATGGAAATATCCACAACTGGCAATGAAAAATGATGGCAGAATAAAACTGATGATAAGGTAAATCTAACATTTAGAAAACTCACTAAGAATATATATTTGGAAAGGAAATTTTTTTCTTGAGTTAATATCTGTCTTGTGCCCAATCCACTTTATACTCCCTGGAGAAAGGTAACAGTGTCAAAAGTTAAACTATACCTACTAGGAACAAATATGTACATTTTTATGCTTTATATGTGATTTGTTTACTGTCTTATATGTGATGGGCTGTATTCCAATAAATTTAAGCTATTATTCACTGAGTTCCAGTTATGCTGCTGGGGGTAATTCTTCTCAGATTATGCAGTTTTATCACTTATTGTGCCTACTAAGTCAATTCTGGCAATATACTGCTAATGCATTGCAGTTAATAAACTAGCCAATGTTGCTTAAATGAGACTCATCCCATTAATTTCAAGATTATTATAGTGGTTTATGTTGGCCATAGACATCAAGCCTTATATGAGCAATGCCCAAATCACCAGTCTTTTCATGTGTTTTCTCCAGGCAGATCTCCTGTCATTAAAGGTGCACGGGACTATGATGCTTGTCTATAAATTATAATTCTTTATAGAATTGTTTGGGCTTTCCCTTAAACCTATCATGCAACACATGAATATATTTAATGACTGATTGCACAAAGAGTAAAAATCTATCATTAACATATTTGTAAGAAAGATAAAAATAATTATGAAAATATTCAGGGAATATAATTTTTAAAAAAATTTACATTTCCAAGAGCTACAATTAAGAAGAAAAAAAACCTATAAACTTGAAAAGAGGGAATGAAGATATCTGAGTGACATCTGTTAAAAAAAAGGGTCTTGGTTGTAGTATGGAAAAAGAGATCCATACTTTTGGTTTCACCTCAAGGCTTTCCTTATTTTCCATACAAATGAAAGGCAGTTTTTAGACTTGGAAACTTGCCATTTCATATATATTAAAAAAAAGAAAAAGAAAAAAACGAAAAAGCTTCTTTGCTGTGAAATAGAAAAAATTCACAATAAATCAAATTCACAAGTACTTGCTAAGCAAAAACTGGTAGTTTTTCATAGCAAAAAGGGCTGAATTGATTTTGTGGTATCAAAACAAGCTATCTACACTTCCATACCTCAGCAAAGAAATAAACTAAAATTACATTTCCTCTGCTACAAGCTTGTAGTTTGTATTTTTCATGTATGTTCCTTGGCTGAAGTTATAAGAGGGTAGTTGTTGAAGGAGGACTTGCGTGTATAATAAGTGGTTACAGAGACAGGAATGATAAGTAGCTAATTTGCTTTTCATGTTTTTACTAGTAGGGGTCCTACTTTTACAGATTTTTCAGCTTTATTTAATTTATCAACCAAAATTGACTGTGATGGATGAAACAACCTTTCTAATGCATGTAGGTACACATTTCACTAATATTAGTACTTTTTCTATGAATCATCTGCACACTAGCAATCTGGCCATGCACAACCAAAATCATCAGGAAATGTGCTGTTGACTTCTGTGAAAATAAAACATAACAGGACACTGAATCTGCCTTCCTCTTGCTGAAGCTGTTTTTTTTTTCCACAGCTTCTTTTCTTCTTTGTAAAGATACATTCATATGACACAATACAGTGCCATGTAGAAAGAACCATATTGATGTAGAATAATTAACAAACAGCTATATTAGCCTGGAATTGTGACATACCTCATATCAGTAGCACTTCTGGCACTTCCTCTACATTGCTGTGCTGCAGAGCATCAGACAGACACACAATCTGTGATCTAATCCTCTCCACCTACCAAGCATTTTCCTAGTGTTCTCAATCCTATTGAATAGTCATGCTTTGTTTTATTAGTCCCAAAACATATTATCACACTGTTCTGTTAATTCTCAGCAGTCATTGCTGTTACTCAACTCCAACACTGTCGCATTAACTACTTATGTGATTTTCATTTGTGGCTTAAATACTTTTCCAGATAATGAGTTGAACTGAAGGCTACAAGTACTAATTTATTCCTTAAAACAATTCCTGTAGTATCTACTTTGGAAACTATACTCTTTCTTAGGAAAAAAACAACAAACCAACAAACCAATAACCACAGTTGCTTTCCTAATATTTTATTTGCTCAAATTTCTGTACTCAAGATAATTGTTTTATGTAAACCAGTGTGAAATAAGTTTTTAAAATTGTAAGGCTTAGTACCAGACACAAATCTACCTTTTTTTTTTTGACACAAGGGCTCAGGGCTAAATCCAGCAAGGTTTTGGGGATCCAGACTGATTCTTCTTTTTTCAGAAGGATCAGGCAGCAGCCTTAACTTCTCTGACTGATTTTATTCTGCCTTCTGAAAACTGCTGCACTCTGGAATAATGAAAGTGTAAGCTGCACATAACTGAACTCCTAAACTGTCCCTGGTCTAGAAACCTATAAAACATATTGGTATACCAATATATTCAGATGACAGTAAACTTCCTCTATGCGTGCTAGAGACAAGTAGGTACTGCCACTGATTATGTAAGGAGCTGTGGATATTATGTAAGGAGCTTCTTGTCTAAATTTTTATCTGAGTTGCCTAAAGTTAGTTAGCTTCCCGAAGTATGAGGAAAAACATTTCAGAATTTTCATTTAACGTGGAAGGCCAGCAGGAATTTCACACAGTGAAATTTCACTGAAAGGAAGTAGCAATTCCTGCACCTAGGGAGGTCTAACCCCAAAGTATAGGTACATGCTGGTGGAAAGGAGATGAAGCAACAGCTTTTTTCATTAATGCCCGGTGACAGAACTAGTGGCATAAATTGAAACACAGGATGTTCCTCTTGAACATCAGGAAGCACTTTTCTGCACTGAGGATGTCTGATCACTGGCGTAAGTTGCTCAGGGAGGTTGTGGAGTCTCCACCTCTACAGATTCTCAGAAAATCTCTGGATTCAGTCCTGTAGTAGATGACCCTGTCAGAGAAGGAGGGCTGAACGACATGACCTCGAGAAGTCCCTTCCAAACCCAACCATTCTGTGGTTCTGTGAACATTAAAATATCAATTAGCTCTTCTAAATTCCTACTAAGCTGGCTGTCTAGGCCTGCAGACACTAAAGTTCCTGCCTGATCACATTTGTACAACACCTTCAGTCTCAACAGTGTCCTACTTAGAACCCTGACACCAGCACAATTTCAAATGCAAATTCTTCTCTGAATTGGAATAGGCTAGAGACAATGAACGTGTGATATCTTACATGTACCATGTGGTTCAACGGTTATAGAATTACAGAATCATTTAGGTTGGAAAACAACTTTAAGATCATGGAGTTCAAGTGTTAACCTGTCACTGCCAAATCTACCACTAAACTATGCCCCTAAGTGCCACACATACATGTTGTTTAAATAATTCCAAGGATGGTGACTAAAACTCTTCTCTGGGCAGCCTCTTCCAAGGCTTCGCAACCCTCTTGTGGAAGAATTTTTTTCCTAATATCCACCTCTCTACAATGTCCTTTCAGGTAGTTGTAGAGAATGACAATATTTTCCAGCCTAAACAACCCCAGCTCCGTCAGCCGCTCCCCATAAAACTCGTACTCCAGACCCTTCACCAGCTTTGTTGCCCTTCTCTGGACAGACTCCACCACCTCAATATAATTCTCGTAGTGAGAGGGCCAGAACTGAACACAGCATTCGAGGTGTGGCTTTGCCAGTGCTGAGTACAGGGGGACAATCACTGCCCTGGTCCCATGGGCCACACTATTGCTGATACAGGCCAGGATGCCATTGGCCTTCTTGGCTACTTGGGCATACACTGGCTCATGTTCAGCTGGGTGTCAATCAGCACCCCCAGGTCCTTTTCTGTTGGGCCTCTTTCCAGCCACTTGTTCCCCAGCCCGTAACACTAAGGAGGTTGTTGTGACCCAGCACTTGGCCTTGTTGAGGTTAACCCAATTGGCCTCAGCCTGTCATCCTGTCCAGAACCCTCTGCAGACCCTTCCTGCCCTCCAACAGATCAACACTCCTGTCCAGCTTGGTGTTGCCTGCAAACTTACTGTTGCCCTTTGTCCAAATAATTGATAAAGATATTAAATAGAACTTGAATTAAGTTATTAAACTGAACATGTAATTCAAAGGTCTCAGTACTACTCTCATATCTACTCTTTTTTTATGGTGTTTAAGTTCCACCTTAAGTCCCCAGCTTTCCTGAAATTGTACTTGGAAGCAGTGTCCACTCTTCCATGTTCATGTCGATGACTATGTCCATGTATGAAAACCACTGTGATCCCCTGCCAGAAAAATGCAATATTCAGTATCTTTGCTGGATTTAGATGCTAATTTTTTTAAACAATTATTTTAGAATTTCTGACTCCATGATAGCTTCATATTAGTTCAAGAATTTTGTGGTTTGCTGTCGAAGTCATAGGACTACTCTCCACACTCTAAAGATGTGGAGTGTCTAAAGACACTGACATAATGTGCACTTATCCACCAGTCTTTGCATCGTCATTCATCAAAGTCCTGAAACAGAAAACTGGTTTTTTTATGTAAGAATTTTTTTAATTAAAGCAAAAGTGGGGCAAGGATCAAATAATTTACAAAAAAAAAAAATCATCAAACCAAAAAACATGCTTTACTGCTCAATAATTTCACCATGCTTCTTTGACCAGCTTCCTTCTGTTAATACTCCAGCTGATGTCTGTCAAACAAATTAATAGACATGGCAAAATAAGTGCGGGATAAGTCACTCAGTTTCAGATAATAAGCTTAGGTGCCACACACCTGGCATTTTTTGATCTTTTAGGTATATTGTTTTAGGTTCTTTTAGATTGGGTAATTCAGGAACAATCTGTCTTTAATAACAATATTCCCCATGGTATACTTAAATAATGTTAAAGGCATGGCACAAACTGACAAAAGCAAGGCAATTTAAAGTTATGATGGATACTGCCTTTCACTTAGCCTATTGTGCACAGTTACAGGTATTGAGGAACAAATCATTCAGTGACCCGAGAGCCTCTCTGTAATGGCTAAGTATAATGGAACAAGTCAAGCCTGGAGTATTATCCTTCACACTGATTTTTCCCTTGCTTTTGTCAGTTTCTGTGATAATTTGGCTTTTAGCCCATTAATTTCCTCCATTTACAAAACGCTCCCCATGGAAGTAGTTCTCTGCCATGGGGATATGTAATCTGAGACTTCTTAAAATATGTATTGTTTAATTATATATCAAGGTACCAGTAGAGCAGCAATTATTATTTTATATTTCAATGACTATTATACGCTACACCATTTTCTACTATGACTTTCTCTCCTGGATAACCACATTGTGCAGAAATCAGAAATGAGATTTTCCATATGTTTGAAGTTACCCAGTTAGTAATCCTACAGTATCACCTGTCATAATCAATAAAGTTAACCAGAATGTAAGTTAATTTTGTGAAATAAATGTCCAGTTACATTGATGAGATTGGCTGTTGACACTGATTGGCAGACAGAAGTGAGTCTTTCTGGCAGAATTGAAATGTAATAGTTATTGAAAAATGTGAGCAATAAAAAGCTACAGTTCTTCTTTACAATTTAATAAATACAAAGAAATCTATGTCTAAAACTGTGCTATTTTGTTTAGGTACCAAGGGGCTTTGAATGGAAACAAAATGGAAAAAATTTATTGCTTACTTAGAAGAGGAAAAAAAAATGGACAAAAAAAGCCTGATTTTTTTCTCCTCTAATATATACACTTTCTGCTGTACCCATCTGCTATGACACTAGTTGCACTTAGTGCATATTGTATATGCAGTGTACATGAATATTAAGAAGGAACAGGTAAGAGAATATATTAAGCGTTGTCAGTTAGTTATGGTGGGAGACAATCAGCTAACAGATTTACAGAGACAGGCGGATCTTCTCAGGAGAATCAACGAGTTTAAGAGGAGCTGGGATGACACATGGTTGCTGTTAGTCTCAGCAGGAGTGACAGCAGAGGGGGAGGAGGACTGGCTGTGCGTACAGCAGGTAGAGCTTGGGGCAACATGCCCGTTGTTTTTCTGCACAAGATGTTGATAGCCAGACTAAGGGGAAAAAAAAATAAAGAGACCATTGCACAATGTGGTTTTGTCGCCTAATTTCATTCAGATGGCTGTATAGCAGCATGAAAGTGTAAAATAAAAATAAGTAGGGGAAGCACTAAAAGCTATTTGCTTGCAGTGATGTAAAAGAAAAGATCCTTTGCCAGACCTCATAATTAACAGACGTTTTTCTCTGTGTAAGGCCCTTGCACCCTTCTTTCCCTGGCTGCATTCCCTAACTGAGACCAGACTTACTTAATTTGTATGAGATAATTGAAATTATTTGTTTATTGAATCCCTGTATAGCCTGCCCTACCTAATTCTTCTGTTTCTTTTCTTGATCTAGGTAAAACAATAACACTTTCATGATGTGTGGACACTTGTCTCTAGTCCTTGCTTTGCAATAAATAGCCACTCAGTTATCACATCTTCATGGTCATATAGCCCTTCTTCACCCCTTGGAGAGAAAACAGAAACAAAAATTAAACAAGAAAACCTGAATCCTCACACAGCATTGGCAGAACACTATAGTTGTTTTTTTCTGATCATTGCTTAGCAACTTCAATAAAGCTTGAGAGCTTTTAGCAACTATCTTTCACTGTCAGAAACAGTATGGCTGTCCAGAACAAGACTTTAAAACCCAGTTTCAATCATTTAAATGTCCCTGCCCCAGGGATTGCTGTTCGAGTTGTGATAATTTCTTTAATATGTAGATGAAGACTTGTAACTTCATTCCCTGCAATGCTGATACCTATTCAGATTCTGTTGCTGGTTGCATTAAAGGATACAGTTCAATCCTTTTTTCTAAGGCTCCTAAGTTAGAACAGTCAAAAGCTATTGCTAATGGACAGAAACAGAAACTCTTGAAGCTATTTCAACATTTAGATGCACTGAATTGTGTTGTTGGGAAAAATTGCTCAGTTCAAATATTTTAAACTAAATTAAGAACAAAGCAATTTAGTGATTTATTAACGACATGTAATTATCCAGAAATCAGTGATCTATATATTCAGGATCAGTATCAGTAACACAACAGTAAACCACAATGCTAGACACTTATAAAAATGCTAATAAGCTCCTACAAGTTTCTGAACACCCTTCTGCGACTAAACCTTCCAAAATTTTAGCAGCCCCCTACAGTTCCCCTACACCCCAGCCAGAGGTCACTGACATCTCTCTCCAGCAGTACAGGTTACACAGTTGCTCACCTCCTGTGAGAGATGTGAGCCCTCCAGCTCTGTGTGACAAAGCCCCCCACAAGGTCCCCTGCACCTGGAAGTGATGTGGCCCTGAGTGCTGGCCACATGTGACATCTCACAGTGGGTACAGGCCCTTCACCAGCACTTCTTTGAGAGGCTGGGCTGCCCTGCCTGGGCTGGAGTCAGGTCCTCAATGTGACCATTTTTAGTGCAAAAACCCTCCAGACAGTCTTGTCTCTGTTCAATCTCCATAAACACCATGTGCACTCACATTCTTATTTCTAAGTTATCCAGGCTATCTGCCAAGGAAGAGTGTGCAGGCATCCTCATAAAATGCCTGCTGAAGGCTCCCATCTCTCTCACTATTAGCGTTTGAGGAAGTGAACAGCAACTGGACTTCACCTGTTTTAGGCATCTCAGTTATTTTTGCTGCAATGAATGTTGACCAGTGTGCCTAATCACAGACCAGGGCTGTCACTCTCAGTAAGTTCAGCTGGAAAGGTGCCTGCTTATTTCAGGATCAAAATTGATTCATTAAAAGTAAACTAACATTTTGTCTCTACAAAGTCTGATTTGCACAGCTGATGGTCCACTATAGTTCTAACATCACCATTTTCTAAGAAAGCCAATTTGAAATTGTTATGGAGTATATTCTTTGTAGCTGAAGCACCAAGATTGTAATCCTGGCTAGGACCCTGATTTAAAGCTTCTAACTTTTGAATTTATTGGCAAAGTCTGCCAAAAATTGAGGGTCCCCTCTACAGAAAAACATACTGTTGTTGTTGCTATCGCTATCATACCTGTTGATATCAATATTGTTGTTGTTTCTTAGGAATATTTTAAAAAGTTTGCTCTTTATCTACAGAACTTCACAAAAACTTTCTTATATAAACAATAACTGTAAAGTTGATTAAAGAATCACTTGGAAATATCTTCACAATTTCCCCATCCAAACCTCAGTTTTCAAATCTCCTATGTAGCAGGTGAACATCCAATCCTTATGCAGGACGGATCAAAAGATCTTTGAACCTAACATGAGTCATTAAAAACATTTAGAACAGGCTAAGGCCCTTCTTGGAGTGTCAATATCTGATTTGGCAGATATTCTCAAAAAAAAATGCAAACAAACTTTAAATTCTTCTCTTAATACATTTCTTAGTAGTTATACAGCTGGAAATGTATGACAATACAACATAATTAAGAAATGAAGGGCAAGAAAGATTTTTCTTTTTTTGTTGTTAAGCAACTATCTATAAATTCATACTACTGGTATAAACAATGTTTTTGTCTTTTCAAGAAGTTACTTGTTTATTGTTTATATTTAGCGGAGCACCACTTTTAACAATATGATTAATTGAAATTTAACCTATTCATTTAAGCCAAGGAATTCCTTCAGTATATAAAAATAAGAATGGATTTAGGCATGTGTCAGTGTTTGTTAAAATTAGGGTCATATAGACTAGCTTTCTAAATGTATTCTGTTAAACTATTTTCATGATTAGTTCAGTGGGAAAAATGGTTGCTTAGTAGTCGTCATTGTCTTTGCTAGAAATGATTGCTCTTAAAAATATTGAAAAGCCAACTGAACCTATTGTGCAAAAGCATACAGTGTGAAGCTTAACAGGACTAATGGTGCTTTGCCATTAAAGTTGTCTGTTTATAATATATTAGAGATAATATTGGGTTCTTTGGAATTCAGATATCCCCCTCAAAGCCCAGTAATATTAAATAACTGACTTGCACAATTTTTTCTCTTCTTAGTAGCAGTTGTTTCAGCAGCACTAGTATATGTCCTTCTGTCTATACATCTTTAATAATCCTCCTTTCTTTCGCCCAAAACCAATTTCCAATGCAAATGGATTCCTGTATAAAATTAACCCCTGTACATGCACTGCTGCTTCATGTTCTCAAAGACATTTTGTCATTTCTCATATTATCAGTAACAGGCAAGTTCAGCCATGTGAATATATCCTATCCTTTCTAGTGCCAGTGTTTCTTAAAGAAAAACAGGTTCTCAAAAGAATGTTAAGAATTTCTTCAGTTCAGAAGAAAAAATTTGAGTAAAGACTTAATAAGAGTGCAGTACTATCTACTAAAACAGAAATAAAAATTTTATGGATGTTATATATATAGCGTTTTTGTATTAACTGCTTCAGAAGCTCCCATTTTTGAACTGGCAGAAAAGAGCCTATTGATTAATGTTTTCATAACTAATTAAATGGATAAGGATAAAACACTGGAGTGACAGAGACATCTTAAAAAGGTAAGGTCTACTAGTTCATCTTCCTCCTGGTACAATATTTTTTCAAAGTATGTTATTCGGTCTTGTTTTAAACCATTTAAGCAATAAAAGCTGCCCTATTACACATTTAACACAGCTTTGTAAGTGAGAACCTCTTGCACGGTTTTCAGAAAATGCAACTATATTCTTTTCCCTTAATACTCTTTTCTCTGCTCTAAAAATGCCATTTCCTTGTAATCTTTGAAGCAGTAATTTGCATACTTTTATCCTACCTTTAATGAACAATTTAATCTCACTGGTTTTTTTCTGATCCTCCTGGTTATTCTCAATATTTACAGTTCCATGACTGTCAGTTCTCTAGCTTTACATCTCCAGTGTTGCTGCTTACATATACAAGATATAAATACCAGTGATAGCCTTTTTCTTCTTCAACATATTATACTACATTTTCTATTAAATGAGTCCTCTCTTTAATAATTTTTATCACTTTTAGGCCTTCCTAGCTGCCTTTTTTTTTTTTTTTTGTGGTTTGAATCATTATACTTGAAAGTCAAAATGTTCTTCTGTAGTGTGTACTCATAAGCTCTTCCTAGGGCTTTCTCACTGTTTTTCTGTTCATCTCGAAAAAGAGAAAAGGAGCTGTAGGGCCTAACTTTTTGAATGTGAATAAACAAAGAATTGAAATAATCTGAGCCATTGTATGGCTGTTCTTTTATCACAGATTTGCAGTTACCTACAAACTTTCATAGGCCTTTGAAATGTGTAGGGGTGTGTATATATATGTATATATGTATGTATAGATATGTGTATAAACACACACATTCATGAGCTCAATTAGATTAAGAAAGTACTGAGAAATTGGATGAGCCTGTATGCTAAGTCTTATGCCTTTTGGATAATTAAAAAATCCTATTTTTATTAAGCAACTAAATCTAAATAAAATAAAACAAAGAACAACAACAAAGAAAAACCCAGACCCAAGAACCGAATATAGAAACAAAGAATAAAACTCATTAGAGGACATACTAAAAAAATGTTGCAGAGATGGAAGGACCTCTTTTTTACTGTCTTGCTCATTAATCCATTTACTCTCCTGGGAGAATAGAAGTGCAAACCTCTTTTTTTATCTACTCTGTAACATAGACCGGACTGTAGTTTAACTTCTCTTTTAAATAGGATCTTTTGATTTACTTCACTGTATGTTCAGAAAAGTAGAATGTGGATGTTATAGTCTCCTTCCCATTTTATGCAGGTATTTAACCACCAGGTTATCAAACCACTCTCTTTTTCACACACTCACATCTAAAATGCATGTGTTGGGCAAAAATAATTTGGCAAGTGCAAATTAAACAGTCTTGGAAGAAAGAGTTGCAGAATGATCTAAGTTTATTTTTTGAATCTCACTTGACAAATTTGAATATCTTATTCTTGAACTATTAATATTTTTTTAACACTTTAAGATTTGTCTTCGTTTTCTCTTTTTTTTTATTTTTTTATTTTTCCACCTGAATTGGTGCTAAGAATTATCTAATCGTTCTGATGTTTGTTGCATCTTAAATGCAAGCTAGGTGGGATTTGTTGTCCAGTAGCTTTTGTGGATGGTTATCAAACAAAGGCTCAAGGGTGGGTAAGCAGACCAATCAAGCACAGAAAAGAGAACATCAAGTCAGATATTAAGATTTTGTTGCCTTTGACAATAATAGGACAACTACATCACTACAGGCTGGGGGAAGAGTGGCTGGAAAGAGGCCCAGTGGAAAAGGACCTGGGGTCCTGGCTGACAGTGGCTGAACATGAGCCAATGTGTGCCCACGTGGCCAAGAAGGCCAATGGCATCCTGGCTTGTATCAGAAATGGTGTGGCCTGCAGGACCAGGACAGTGATTATCCCGCTGTACTGGGCACTGGTGAGGCCACACCTCCAGTGCTGTGTCCAGTTCTGGCCCTCTCACTACAAGAAAGACATTGAGGTGCTGGAGAGAGTCCAGAGAAGGGCAACAGAGCTGGTGAAGGGTACAGAGAGCAAGTCCTGTGAGGAGCAGCTGAGGGAGCTGGGGTGGTTAAGCCTGGAGAAAAGGAGGCTCAGGACAGACCCTATCATCCTCTACAACCACCCAAAAGGAGGTGGTAGTGAGGTGGGAGTTGGCCTCTTCTTCCAGGTAAGAAGTAACAGGACGAGAGGACTTGGCCTCAGGCTGTACCAGTGGTGGTTCAGGTTGAACATCAAGAATAACTTCTTCATGGAAAGAGTGTCTGAACATTGGAACAGACTGCCCAGGAAGGTGGTGGAGTCACTATCCTTGGAAGTGTTCAAGAAATGACTGGACTTGGCTGTCGCAGCCCATTCAGTAGGGGGTGCAATGCTCATTGTAAAAACTTGTATTCTTGTCAGGCTGAACAGATCATGTGTCAGGGAACTCTTCTGCTTTTTTATTATACAATTTGCAATAATGTTCCTTCCTAGTGGACAAGTGAGAGTCCATGCATCCTGGGTAATGGTTGTGAAAATAATCTCCAATTTGCATAACTTTTAAACTTTCTTAGGAACCCCATATGAACCCCATATATTATCATGCAAAATAAGAAAATTTTAATATGAGTGATAGAAATAATCCAAATGACCCTTGTAATGTAGTGGTGTTTCTCTGATCTGTGTCTGGCTGGAAGGTCAAGGAACAAATGTGTCTTGCTCAGGAAAATGGTCCTGAGATGAAATTCTGCATTATAGATCATCAAGACTACACCAAACAACTACCCAGTATGGGCCTTCACCTTAAGTAGGTAGCAGGATCAGTTCAGCGTCATATTTCTGGAAAATTTCTTCAGATGACTTTCCAAATTCCATAGAAAATGCACTGTAAGTGTTAGATACTTTGTCAAGTGCCTGTCTCAATGTTCTTAGCCATTAACTAAAAAGTGCCAGGCATACAAAAGTGAGTAAAGGAGGTATATAGAGAATTGCTAATATTTTAAAGCCAAGAGGACTGTTACAGTTAGTTAATCTTATTTATTTCATGTAATACACACCACAGAAGCACACCTAGCAACTGTGTTGCTAACTTCTTTTTGATTTTTTTTTTTTATAGCTTAATTTTGAAACTAAACTCAGTAGAAAAGCCTAAACTCAATAGAGTTTTCCTAGGGAAGTTGTTCTGTTTAGATCTCTCTGAAATGACCTTTATATCTAGTCTAATTTACCTAACTTTGCCTTCAAACCACTGCCTAATGCCACAAGGCAAAACTCATTTTGCCTAATGCCACAAGGTTTTTCAACTAGGCATTTGTAGATCGTGATGAAGTCACGTCCTTGAAGAAATTCAATACATGGAGCTTTTGCAGCTTCTTCACATGAGCCATTTTCCTCATTCTTCCTCATTCCAGTTATTATTTTCAAAAGCTTCTAAAATTGTATCATCTTTTCTAAAGTACAAGCACCAGAACTTGTCATAGTATTCAGCTAATAGCATCATTAACGTCATATTGTGGTGCAGAAATACTACTTTTCTTGCATAGCTGGTGATGAAGCTTAATTTCTGAGTCGTGTCTGGGTAAATGAGTTCTGTTGATCATCTTGGGAACAGTACTGACTCGAGGTTTCACATATGTGGACTTGAAATGAAGAGTGTGATACCTATGAGGATGAAAGACAGAGGTACAAAGTGAGAGGCAAAATTAGAAATAAAGGCTAGGGTGAAAAACATGGGAGGATCCTGTTAGCTGTAGTCAGTGACAGCAATGAAGGCAGGGCTTTAGGTGGCAAATACCGGGGAACTGTAAATGTCATATGTCAAATTTGTCAGCTGTATCTGATACTATATGTTCGTCCTCCATTCTACTTCTTGGAAGCAGTAGAGGAGAAAATCAGCCTCACTTTCCAGTGCACAGGTAAAGGAGAAAGCAGACCTCTTTATGTTTTTCATAGTCTGTGGAGAATGGGGCTCAGATAAGCACCTAGCTGTTGAATCAGCTCAACTCATACTAGTGTGATCTGATGTTTTTTCTGACACAATCTTTCACCCCTTTCACCTCTCCACTTTAAAAAGTAAAGTGTTAAAATGTACTTCTTTCTACTAAATAACATGTCTCAATGTGTTTACCTGCATTACTTCTTTATTTATTTATTGCCACTTTTCCTATTCTGGTATTTTCAGTAATTTTACTCACTCTTCATTTATATTTTATTCTAAACTACCAATATAGACAGTGAATAAACTTGGGCTGAGATATATTCATAAAATCACAAGAAATTCCATCCATAGTGGCTTATAATTTCTCATCTACAGTTTCCTTTTGCAACTTAGTAGTAGAGAAAATTATGTGTACATTAAATATGGATATCTTCCTTTAATAATAGATCTTTCTTTGAAATCATAAAGTCATGTGATGTCAAGCCAACTACCCTACAGAAGTCTGAATATTTTATTCAGCAAATTGACCTTTATTAACCAATCTTGTAATCTCATAAAAAACAGTAAACAGTTTGTATAAGAAGGCTTATTTTTCATTAAACTGCATTGGTTGACATTAATTTTGAATGTTACCAACTCTTAATTATTTACTGAATACATCTATGCCAGCTTTTTGGTAACTGTCTGAGATTGATATCAACGTAGCTGTCCTTTAATTTCCTCTCCTATAACTTTTTAAAACACCAGTACAGCAGTTCAGCTGTTTTGAAATCCTCTGTGAGTTTTCCATTGTTTCTGTTTGAAAACATCTATTTTAAACAGCTCCCAGACATTTCTGGACAATTCCTTGGGTGTTCTTTGATTCAAATGTTCTAGTTCTGCATTTTAATAAATGCTGAGCTTCATAAAATTTTTTAGTACCCTTTACAATAAATATAATTATCAATATCAAATCTGATATCTATTCTTCTGTCTTGTTCCGGGGGGGGGAGGGGAGGGTGTTATTGTTTTTCTGCTGATGCCTGACATAAACATGTATTAAATAATTCTGCCTTTTCTGCATCATGATACATGATTTTGCCGTCTCTCTTTAATATCAGTATCAGTAAAAGTCACTAGTTGTGGTTCTGATGTACACACATCCAAACAGAAGTGCAT
>VZRJ01013049.1:299200-482260 GCA_013397565.1 Ptilonorhynchus violaceus | reverse complement strand
ATATATATACATATATATATATATATCGTATATATTTCTTTCAGCTATGCTTATCAACTGCCTGATTTCCTTAGCTATCATAGTTTGCACATTACTTCATCTTTTTTTTTTTTAATATCTTTGTTCTTTCAAGATACAACAATCTTTCCTTATAGCTCAGATATTTTTAGTAAAGCAAATATTTTTTGAAGAAAAAAATGTGTTTGGGACATCTGACAAAGCATCTTAAACACATTTCAATCATACATATATATGTGTGGGTGTAGTCAGTGTAACTGTGCATATATGAATATACAAAGAAAGAGATTTTATCTTATTTTTTCATCCATAACTTCTCTTCNTTCTGTCTTGTTCCGGGGGGGGGAGGGGAGGGGGTTATTGTTTTTCTGCTGATGCCTGACATAAACATGTATTAAATAATTCTGCCTTTTCTGCATCATGATACATGATTTTGCCGTCTCTCTTTAATATCAGTATCAGTAAAAGTCACTAGTTGTGGTTCTGATGTACACACATCCAAACAGAAGTGCATATATATATATATATATATATATATATAATAGAGAGAGAGAGATATATATACATATATATATATATATCGTATATATTTCTTTCAGCTATGCTTATCAACTGCCTGATTTCCTTAGCTATCATAGTTTGCACATTACTTCATCTTTTTTTTTTTTAATATTTTTTTTTTTTCAAGATACAACAATCTTTCCTTATAGCTCAGATATTTTTAGTAAAGCAAATATTTTTTGAAGAAAAAAATGTGTTTGGGACATCTGACAAAGCATCTTAAACACATTTCAATCATACATATATATGTGTGGGTGTAGTCAGTGTAACTGTGCATATATGAATATACAAAGAAAGAGATTTTATCTTATTTTTTCATCCATAACTTCTCTTCTGGTTTTAGATACTGAATTTTAAAAATGCACCAAGGTTATACAGTATTTCTTAATATGTATTCCTTTTGTATAGGCACAGGAATTAGATATTCATTTAACCATGCTTCCCAAAAGTTCAAGCACTGTAGAAAATATCTTTCTGATCCAATAAACTAGAAGAAATAAATTATATGAAAATAGTAAAAAATAACTCTACATTAGATAAAGAAAGTAAAGAAAAACATGTAAAAATATTGAAGAGGGAATCAAATATGGGAAAACTGATGAAATTCATTGGGGGCAGGCTATGGTTTGTTTGAACATTTTTTGATGTTCCACCATAAATTTACCTTTATTAAATATCAGCAGTCTCACTTAATAAGAAAACAAGAAAGGAACAAATAAGAAAAGAAGAAGGAACAAGTAAAAAAAGCGCTAGTGACGTAATATGGGTCCCTGAACTCAATACTATTTGCAGGTGAATTGCCAGTCTACCTGAATTGCCTAAATCACTGGGAAATAGTTTTAGAAATGAAACGAGAGCTCAGCCTTTGCAGGGGTGATGATAAATCAGACTTGTAAACGTGCAATTTGGCTCCTTCCTGTGTCAGTCTTTACTATTTTTTCATACTGAATGTGAGAGAGTCTTTCATATGGGTGAGAAGGAAAATGGAAAGGGTGAAAAAAATTATATGGTTCTGCATTGTGTGTACAGTTACCTGTTCAGAAACTGCATTGATGCATCCACTGAATACATAATTTTATCTTATATTGTAACATGACACAAAATGAACAACTTTACATTAAAAATTCTTACCTAATTTTCCTCTAATTCAACATTAGGATTCAAATTTTTATTTCCACTATTATTTTCTACAGTCCCTGTGGTGCTTACAATTAATCCTATCTCAAAATAGTAAGGCAAAACAACAGAGGGGGAAATTATACAGCACTTTTAAAATATCTACTTTTAATTTAAAAAATAAGTCTAGTATATTAGAAACTGTAAATAAATGTGTTTTCACAACCATTCACGTAGCTTAATGTCAGCAAAATTAAGGCATGTTTGTAGCACAAAAATAGCCTTCTACAACACAGTGCATCAGCAACAGTTCACTCCAAATGTTGTAGATAATTAATCTCATTTTCCCTCTGCTTCGTTTTGTGTTCTATTAGTTTTCTTATTCAAACTTTCAAGTCACAAACCTAATTTAAAGCCTCACAACTGGTCTAATGTGGTAATGTGTTCCAAGTGCGTGCCGTGTCTAGCATTGAGTGATAGGGACAGAATACTAATTTGCCTCCCTATTGAGCACAATGCTCAATAAATAAATAATATATTACCTGTGCTCACCAGTACTTGACTACAGAAAGTGTCAAAAGCAACAGAAAAGATGGATGCAAGTTTAAGGCATGTAACAGAAAATGAACTGAAGCAGGATGGGTATGGGAGACAGAAGAAAAGAGGAAAGCAGAGGGAGAGATGAACAAGAGTCTGCCACAGAATGGCAATTGTTCTGTTAACATGGTTAACTGTAGCTGCACGAATAATGTATATTAGACTACATACTGATTAATGGTTAAATATTAATTATTTATTTGTAAGAGTTTTGCCTTCTGTGTGTTCTTTTATTTCTCTATAGAGAAATATAGAATTCCTTTATATTGTTCTAACTTTTGTTTGTTTAATTATTCACTTTCAGAAATCATCTTTTCTTTTTTTTAACACATTGATTTTCTTCTGTTGTTTGACGTTGCTTCCTTACTGTGTGTAGAGGCTGCTTTATTTTAGGAGCTTTAGTTTTCATATACCTGAAAACTCCAGTTAAACAATTGTAAAATTACTGAGTTTCACTCTGATCTTCTGTGCAGTCATCTGAGCTTCTGGAAACTCCACTGTGGTCAATGAAGTCAAACTGGTGCTAAACTAGCAGTTGGGAGACTAAATTCAGAGTGCTGGTGTTATAAAGAAGTGTACAGGGAAGTGTGTATGTATAACAGAAAAGCAGAGGATGTGCTGGTATGTATGGTAAAATTAAAGTCTTAGAATAAAGTAAAGGATGGAAAGATAATGTGGGAGAAAAAAAAAGAAAAAAATGTAATTCCCATGAAACTGGAAATGTCTTGAATTATTAAAATATTATTTTGTATCAAATGTCATTACAATCTTGTTTAAATTTAATGCAATTTACCAGACCATAAAGAACTCCTTAGAATAAATGGCTGGTTTCCAGGCACAGCTACTGTGCTGCTGATTACAATACATCCTGACATTTATGACAGTTTTATAATTCTTGTATTCTGTACCTAGCTGTGCTCTGAAGTGTCTCTACTTTGCCGAAGGCTTTCTCCTGGGAAATGGCACTAAAGTTTTGTGGGATGAAAGGACAATAAAATAGTTTGACAGAAAAACACTATTATTACAGAATGCAAGCCTGTTTCTAATTTGTTTATAACTGTTAAAAATGAGGATTCATTTTATAATGAATACCTATATAATTTATTGTCACAAAAAATAGCATCAACTTCAGAAGATATTCTGATATGACTAAATTTACCAATATGAGTAGGGATTTGTCAGATAGATGCCTAGACCCTTCTACTGTACCATTGATGATTTATGAAGACTAAGATTCCTAGGAAGAATAGGAAAAGCATCAGAGTTAGATATAAGCAAAAGAACAGATAAGAAGGAGTAAGAGGGCAGGAAAGAAATCTTGCTACACAGCCTTTGACCTTTATGTGGGGCAGTGCTCAAGATGGCATTTAATCATGTCTTCAAATGTTTCATGAAAGTTTTATAACAAAAAAAATTATTGACACAATTCAGAGGATGATTACAGTTTTCCTTTTAGAGAAAGAACAAGTTGAAGCATTTCTATAACTACTTGAGTAATACTGGCTTAATGTTTCCAATAAAAACAGTGTAAAAGCTTTCAAGTGAAGATGTTATCAAAATTGGCATAATAATAATAATCAATTTATTTTTTTCTATAAGAGGACCGTTGCTAATGAAATAACATTTCAACTGAAAATTGTGCACCAACTGTACAAAAAAAATGTTTTGCATATTTGTTTGAGTTTACCTACTTTCACTTAGAGCTGCAACCAGACAGCTGAAGTTTTGACTTAACCATAAAACTTCAATTAGACATACTATTCATTGAGCAGACAGATAGCAAGAGGGAGACAGACTGAAAAAGATTCAAGCAGACTTCAAGATGGTACAGAATATTCTTCTTTGTAGGGAGCATGTCTATGCTTGCCAATATTTAGAGTATAGAGCCAAAACTCTATTCATTCTCTGTAACACTGTAGCCCTGTCACCTCCCTTCCATGTGAGGGACGAAAGCCTAAACACCAATGACAAATCTCCTCTCTCTTCTGCTCTACTATCAGTGTTTAGTGCAGAGGGTTATTAAAGAGTTGCTCCTGGCACCCCATTGCCCCTGAACTGCCATGCTAATGAAACCATAGATTGTCCTCAAAAGGGTGTAATTCTAGAGTGCTGCTCCATTTCAGAGTGCTGGCTGTGGGAGATAATGTAATCATTTGTAGTGCTGCAGAAAAACAGGTTTCAATTGTAATCACACAAGAACCCCTAAATTAAATAAGGTCGGCCTAGTCTGTATACAGATGGAAGGAAGACCTCTGTGGACCTCTAAAGTATTTAAGAAGATGCTATTAGTGAGTGATACAGGAGATGACAGTTTTTCACGGTATTAGTACTGCTCAGGTATCATGTTAGATGGAACCCTATTGCTAGAGATGTCATCTTTCAGATAAAACACCAAAACAAGGTGCTGAACAAAACTGGTCATTAAAAATTGTATGGTATTTCTCATAATGTTCTCTTAGCCAAACTTGAAGTAGGTAATTACATTCTGCTTGCCTTAATTAACCTGAAGTCTGTGAAATGCATGTTTTTCCTTCCCATCCTAACAGCTCTGTAATGGTATTTTTCCCCATACTCAACTATCATAGACTATTGTCTCAAAAAAAAAAGAAGAAATAACTACTATATACAGTTATTAAGAACATATAAAATAGCTAATAACTAAAATGTTTATTAAATAGAAAATTTTTTAAACCACAACAGAACTCTCTGTCTAAATAGTTTGATGGTTACTCAGAAAAAAAGTCCATCATTTACAAATACAGTGTGAAATAAATGTTCTAGAAAATGTGAAACAGAGCTTTAATATTTAATATTTAAATATTTTAGTACAAAATAATGGAGGCAATGGAAAATGTTAGTCAGCTTTGGAGAGAAACGCATACTTAAATCTCTATGAATACCAACCCACCTTACCAATAAGATTTGTGTGAAGAAAAAGACAGGTCTGCTTAGAGGCCGCAGGGAGTCGGTTTGAAGAAGGTGATATTAACAATTCAGATATTGCTGTCCAACTCAAATTTATTTCAAATTGGAAATTTTTGATTCCAAGGGGGCCCTTTTGATCCCTCTGAACCCTATAGTGCTAGTTCAAACTGGAAAAAAAACCCCTGAAAGTGAAGAGTTTTAACTCTTTAAAAAATAAAATATCTTTAATATTGCACTGGCGTATTTAGCATCAAAAGTATTCTTGGTTAGTTTATAGCACATAATGTTAAAACCTTGCATCTGTTGTCTAATACAAAAGAAAAGGATGGGATAGTTCATTAGTGTTTGATCTTACCATTTGATCTTCATTCCTAAAGTGAACACATCCTTTTGCATTCAGTAGCAATTCTTTATTTTTATCTATTGAGTATTTGTCAATGTCTTGTTCAGTTGCAACCATTAGACACAGAGATCATACAGAAAACACATTCCTTTTTTTCAATTTTTGTACACCCATACATAACTTTAGTGGACGCTATCCATTTTGTGTATATTAGTGCAAATGGAAAAATCTTATTGTAGACAGTCATTTTTGGGAACTTTAGGGAACTCACACATAGGTTCCTAATTTGATTAATCAACACTGCTTGGAATACTCAACTTTCTTCTCCTGCCCATGAACACTTCAACAAGCCTCAACTAAAAATCAAGGAGTATGGGTTCAATTCACCCTTTTGGGTCTGAAATTCAAACAGCAGATTGAATTCTGTTGTAACATTTTTGCAGCTCCCTTAGAAGTGCTCCAAGACAGGTTATTCCCTTTAGGAAATCAAGAAGAAGGAATAGAGGCCAAATTAAAAAAGAAAAGAAAGGAAATGGAGAAAGCCTGCACTGAAACACCAATGCTGAGGCAGTACTGAAGGACTCAGAGAAGAGCTTCTGTGCAAAAAAAAATGTACTGTGCAATTCCAACTTTCAGATGTGCTCAGTGAAGAATTTTCACATGAGCATCTGTGCTTGTCAGGTTTCTTTTTTGAACTGCTATCCATGGTTTCTTTGTTACCAGCTGATAAACTTCTTGTAAAATTTGGTAGTTAAAACATACTTTCTGTCTCCACTGTGGAATCCCACCACCATTTGCCCTTGAAACTTGGCTGGCACTGAAAAACCCACAAAACATAATGGATATGAGTGAACAACCTGATTGTGTCAGTTGTACAGCTGAAACGTCATCTGGTCTGTTGATTGTTTCACTATGCAACCTCTCTGCTGCTTTAGCAATGCATAATCATCACATTCCATTAATGAGAACACTTCTCAGAATTCATCCTAACAGTTTGTATTTTAAAAAGTTCATGTAGTTCTTGTCATATCCATTTCTATTTCTTGCTAGAGACACAGCACTTGATCATATTCAGAAATTTTGGAGAAAATAAAAATGCAAGAGGTTCCTGGTATGGAGAACTGTTTCATATCTTCAATATATATATTATCCTTCCATAGGAAGTCCCTGTGCCTGCAAAACTCCCAGGGGCTTGAGGACAAAAACAGGTGGGTTTTTTTCTTCAAACCTGCATAAGAAAATACTATTTTCCTAGGAAGAAGAAGAGGCATTTATATTTAAAATCAAGTGATTGAATGACTTGGGGATTAAATTACTATACCTTTTGATTATATAAAAAAATTGTACATAGAAAAAAGTGCACAAATGCATATCAGTTGGAGTATTAGTAACTGAGTTGGAGTAATTAGTATGTTATCTTGTAATACTAGCTAAAAGGTAGGTCTAATACTCATGTTAATTTAATTTCAGTGGTGTACCCAGGTACACAAATAACCTTCAGCAAGAGATACAATCAATTCTTAATCCCAGTTCTCTGAAAATTGCAGCTCAAAATATTTTTAAATAAACATCCAATGTTAAGAGCAGTGCTATACAAAATTAATGTGTTATCAAAGCCAGACTGTCTTTGTTTTCAGATAACACATAAAAGCCAGCTAGTGACAACTTTTGGTTGTTAAAAACCCCATGGTACTTTTATAAGAGACAGAGTTTTAATTTTCAATTGTTTGTCCAAATCCAGCATGGGTAATTATATTCTTTGTATTTAAGAAATCACAATTGTTCTTATAATTGAGTACAGTATAATTTTCTTCTTCCCCTAAAAATCAAGACAGGGCATGGTGTGTTAGCAGCTACCAGATTCTAATGCATGTGATTGAATTTCACTTGCAGTCAGTCCGTATTTTAAACTCAAATAATCCTGTAACCTAAGGTTTAGGATGCAAACTTCATGCACATTCTTCATGCACGTACATGAAGACACGTTGTCTCCTCCATACATTTCCTTAGCTAACCGTTGAGGTAAATACTAAATGGCACCCAAAAAACCATATTGAACTTTGTGAGCAAAATGACATCAGCAGGAATCTTTAGTTTCTGATGACTGTGGATTAGGCCTTTTTGACAAGAAACAAAGATAAAATTCTGACTTCACTGAAAGTAGCGATGTTTTTTTGAGTTATTTCAATGCAGTCTATTTTTCATCCAAAGAGAGGTTTTGTTTTACTTTGGTTAATTTTAGGAGAGAAGGAGAAAAGGCATTTTATAAGAAATTATGGTTTCTGCCATTAACAAGTACTGTCGAACAAGTTTCATTTTGGCATTAGCAGAGTGTGGAATCAAAGCAGGTACTATGTAAATATAGGGTTTAAATCATAAGTGACTACTATTTAAGCTCTATTTTCTTGACAGTAGAGGAAAAAAATATTTTCAGTCTATATCTCACGGGATTAACATTTAAACATGAGGACAAATTAGGGGTGATATTAAAAATAATTACAATTCACCTCAACTAGAAAAAAAAATCAAAATTACTAGAAAAGTTTGTTCATGTATAAAAGTTACTAAAACGGCATTTAGTAAACAGACAATGAAACAGATAATAGCATAGAATTACAAAAAAAACCCAAAACAAAACAAAAAACCCACCCTTCTTAATAATCTCAAATGTTAATGGGGAAAAAATAGATTAATGTGTAAGATTCCCCCCAAAGCATTTTATCAGTGCTTGCATTAGAAGTGTTTAATATAACCAAAAACTTTAATAAGAATCTCATCTGCCAGCTGATCCCAGTGGAAAGAATGGTAACAAATGCAGGAGACACTAAAGTATTAATTCATACTTGATATGGTGTTATAAATCACAACAAAAGGATACTGGAAAATATATGGATAAATGCAGTTATAACATTAGAATCTATTTCCAAGTACCTCAGGGACAGTGACAGCAGATATATTGTGTGTTAAGCAACACAAAATTCTATTGGACAAATGCCCTTACAGCCAATCTGTTACCCCATTCCTTGGTGTGGGGCATGTCAGGGTCATGCCAGAATCAAACGTAGGAAGGGATATGCACTAGAATATGCAGAACTCCATCCATTCCTTAGCAGCCAAAGGAATCCCTGAAGGAAACAGCCAAGGCAGCACAGCCCTTGTGCAGTTTTGTATCAAGGCTGGGTCTGGTTCAGACCCAGCTGTACTGAGGACTGGCGAAGGATGGATGATTACTAGACTTTGCCAGCAGCAGCTGGCATTTTAAAACACACAAAGAAGTTCAAAACTGGATTTAAAATTCTTTCTTTCTCTGTCTCCTTCTTTTGTGACATTATATACAAGATTTATATAATGCATATGATAAAGCAACTTTTTTTTTGCTATTAATTCCTGGCCCATGCACATATCTTCTTTCAAAAAATTACTGAAAAAATTAGTATTTTATGTAACATCACAGGGTAGTTTATTACTTGGGCAAGGTAGTGTTACAAAGCAGTCACATAAAAATTGTTAATTTCATAGTGAACTTGAACAAATATCTAAATTTTCTCTCTGAAATACTGAGTATGTTTAAAATGACAACTCTTTTACATTTAAATGTTGCATTCTGCCATGTAGTTAGCATGATTTACACATACTTATTTATGTAGAGATGTGCTTATTATACAGATTGTATATTTACTGTTTCATTCTTCCTAGCGCTGCGCTCCAGTGCCTACAAAGCTGTGAGAATATGAACTAGGGTGGTGGTTGGCGGCTTTTTTTTTTTTTTTGTGCTCACAAATAATCAAGACATTATTAACAAAGCTCCACTTGTAGAATTTAAATAGTGTCAGAATTTGACTTGCAGATCTAAGGACGAATTTGCAAGGTTGACTGTCAGAATAGGTTTTTGTTTTTTTTAAAAACTTGTCAACAGAGTACACTTAAGACAGAGTTAATGAGAGACAACACACAGAGAATCCAATTATACATTTTTTACAGATTGCTTATTGGAGTATAAGTATGCTTTAATAGCATACACAAAGTCAAAGAGCTCACATAAGAATAGTCAAGATAATTGAGGACAAATTTATTCAGAGGATGCAGAAATTAAGGCATAGATCCTTATCTTAGAAGCTGCCACATGGAAATTACTTTTAGACCAACTAGGACGCAGGGATTACAGGTGTGCAAGAGAAGTGGGTGACATCACAACTTAAGAAAGGTCCAGAAAAGCAGCACATTGATCTATACGAAAATAAACCTGGTCTTTTAAAATACTTAATGCAGTTAGGATTCTGGATAAAAAAGCAGTCAGAGCACATAGCCCTTCACATGTACTTTGTTTTCCCATGGCAGTCAAGGCAAAAGGCTCTTATTTCAGGTTTACTGCTGGTCATGTAAGACTGAAGAGACTCTGGAACAAAAATATTCAAGAGGTTTCTTCTGGAAACCGATATTTTTAACAGGTAATATTCCTCTCTTTAACACATGTGAAGGGTACTGTTACTATCAATCTAATTACTTAATAGTTTAATACTTTTGTGAAGTTTGAGTCCCATGAGGCAAAGAAGTGTCTAGTTTCCGAACTAGAGAAAATAATGCAAACTTCCCATTCCAGTCTGGAATACCGCAGGATTCTCAAGCACAGATGTGTTATTTTGTGGTCCCCATGTGACTTTAACTATAAAATATACATTTAAATCCTTTATTCAGCCAGAATACCAGATCTGCCCATATGTAGCAGCAGAGTTTCTAAGATTTTGACTAGATTTCTAGAGAAAACTACAATGTCTGTGTCTCCCAGGCTCTGAAGAGTTGAGGCAGAGATTTGTGTTTGTACTTTTGCTTTCCTTTGGACATATGTTATGAGTTAGGTGATAGTTCAGATCTTGCCTGGGAGTGTTAGGACTCTGATGTTACAGGTGTTTTAGAAACCCAGGATGGGCAAACCATCCACTTCCTAATCCATAGACACTGTAATTCAAAAATAAAATACAGAAAAAAATAAAAACAATGAGATAGAGAAGTTCAGTAAAAGGATATCATTTAGTGAACTTCATCAGCAGGTTTCTAAACAGAGGTCACACAAAAATGAAGACTATCAAAGGCACTTAATGAAATAATCTTGATCACATTTAAATGAAGTTCCTCTCTGTGGTGGGTTGATCCTGACTGAACGTCAGATGCCCACCAAAGCTGCTCTGTCCCTCTCGTCCTCAGCTGGACATGGAACAGAAAATATAACAAAAGGCTCATGGATCAAGATGAGAGCAGGGAGTGATCACTCACCAATCACTGTCACAGGCAAAACACTGGACTTGGGAAAATTAGCCTCCTGGCTACTGCAAAATTTAACCCTGTCCTGGCCAGAAGCAGGACACCAACACAGGAAAATCTTCTGGAAGCTTCTCACAAAAGCCACCCCTGTAGTTCCCTGCTACCAAAACTTTGCCATGCAAACCCAAAACACTCCTAAGTATTCAGAAAGGCAGTGTTTGAAAATTGAACTAATAAGGAAGGAAAGCTTACATAATGGCACAGGGATGTGACTTTTTAAATGAGAAATGATGATCAAGTGAGGATAAATGGAGCAGAACTTTGAAAGAAACAATAAATATTTCATGCTTGATATAACAAGGCAAAACAAGGAGCAGTACAGGTATGCAGAAAGAGGTGACATTGCCAAAATAATATCACTGGGAAGAAGATTAATTCTAGATGGATATAAATAGGAATCAATTGTCAAGACAAATGAAAGTGTGGTATAAAAAGCTATTTAGGTGGGAGCTGATAAAAATCTGGACAGAATATTTTAGATTTTTGGTTGGATAAGGAAGGCAGAAATGTAACCTGCAAAATCCAGAGAGCAGTGAAATCACACTTAGAAGAAGCACATCCAGGTTGTGGGTTTGAGTGACAGGTTTTGGGTTTGAGTGAAAGGCTAGAGGTTCCACAAAATCCAGGAAAGGAAGCAGAAGGTAGTTTTTGTGAGGAAAACCTAAGGGCTGTCTTTTAGGTATGACCTGAAGTGATAGATATTCACAAAGGCATATCAGGCAGGCTGACCAATATTTTAATCTGAAATAGTAATTAACAAGAAGTTTTGTGAGTCATAAATACATAAAAGATGATTGAATTTTTGCTGACATTTAAGCATCAGCTCATATAGTTGGTAAGTCATGAAAGATGTTTAGAATTTTTGTTGTTCATAATGTAAAGGAAGCACCAAAATAATCTTTAGCATAAGTGATAAACAATAAAAAAAGGTGGAAAAAAACCACTGTTCTCTCAGCAATCCAAATATGTCTGTGCTATCTCACAGCAAATCTCGCAGTTGTGGAGGAAGCCTCATGTTATGACTGGGTAACCAAGAACTTAGACAAGTGAAGGCCACAAACCAGGAACTATAAACATTGTGAAAATTGGAAATGAATCTGCTATAGAGCTGGGCATATCATCAGGCCCATTCAAACCCCAAAGTTCACTCCCTGCATTTTATTTAGTCTGGAGACATCTCAATTCATTTGGCTTTAAAAGTCCTCTCCTGAAATTAGATGCCTTTAATAAGCCCCCTTAATAAAGAAGCACCAAAAGACAATTTCAACAGTGTTTAGTTTTTCTTTTTGAGACATGGGAGAACAAGCATGCATTGGGAGCCCAGGCTTTCCTTCTCCATGGAGAAGGTGGATGTCCTGTGTTCTGTTCATTATGACACAATTTAACAATAACAAGGACACCATGTTTAAGTGCAGGGATGAATAAACTTTGAGAAATAAGGGGAGAGTATGTAAAATAACAAGGCCACAAACTAAAGGAGTTTGCTGCTTTTTGTAAGATTTTCAAAATAAAAGCAATTAAGAATTGCTAGAAGTATGGCTAGAATGAGTGTTGGAATTTTTGAAATTTCATGTGGGTCAGAAAGATAACTCTGTCATGCAAGAAATACAGTGGGGTGATTAGTTTCCTACGTCCAGACAGTTCACCGAACCATAGAACAGACTGGGTTGAAAGAGACCTTATAGTTCTAACCCACCTAGACCTAAAAGATCATCCAGTTCCAACACTTTTCACTAGACCAGGTTGCTCAGGGTCCCATCTGATCTGGCCCTGAACACTTCCAGGGATAAGGCATTCACAACTTCTGGGAAACCTGTTCCAGTACCTCACCACCCTCACAGTAAAGAATTTCTTCCTTATTTCTAATCTAAATCGACTTTATTTCAGTTTGAAGCCCTTTGCCCCTTGTACCATCACTGTGAGCCTTTGCAAAAAGCCCCTCTTCCTGCTCTCTTTAGGTACTGGAAGGCTGCTAGAGGAATTCCCTTGAGCCTGCTCTTCTCCAGGATGAACACCCCCAACTCTGTTCATCTCTCTTCATAGGAGAAGTGCTCCAGCACTCTGTTCATCTTTATGGCCCTCCTCTGGAGTCGATTCTTAAGGCCCACCTCCTTCTTAAGCTCAGGGCCCCAGAGCTGGATGCAGTACTCCAGGTGGGGTCTCGCATGAGTAGAGGGAAAGAATCACACTCCACCTGCTGGCCATGCTGCTTTTGATGCAGACCAGGACACAGTTGGCTTTTTGTGCTGCAAGTGCACATGGCTGTCTCATGCTGAGTTTCGTATCCACCAACATCTGCAAGTCTTTTTCCTCAGGGCTTTTCTCCATTCTCTGCCCAGCCTGTACTTGGAATTGGGATTGTCCTTACATGCGTGCAGGACCCTGCACTTGGCCTTGTTGAACTTTGCCAGGATCCACCAGCTCATCTCTCAAGCCTGTCCAGGTCCCTCTGGATGGCATGCCTTCTCTCCAGTGTATTGACTGCTCCACACAGCTTGGTGTCATTCTGAAGACTACAATAAACTCTGATAAATGGACATGTGTTACTTCAAATTACCTTCAACATCCTATTCACTGCAGCTACCAGCAGCTCAATTTCTTCTCAATTAGAAGCCTACTAACTGAGCTTATTATTACATATATATAAGAAAAAAAGTACTCCAGGCTGATCAAGAGCCACCAATGGCATTGATGAGTTATGCCCACATTGCTAAGGACCTTCTCTCCTGTAGCAACCATGGCTTGGACACAACTAACTGAGGCAATGCTAAATGGGGCAAAGGTGTCGAACAGTTATGTAAATAAAGATAATTTAGGCTTCAGTGCTGTAGCTTATCTGAGTCAAGATGAATCTGAGATGGTTTGTAACTATTGTACCATCAATATTCCTGGAATATTGGATAAATTGTTTTAAATTGTGACTTGGAAAAAATTTTTAAATCTGTAACAATTATTTATAAAGTATTTATATGTTAGCAATCGATTGCTTCAATAAATAGCCCGCTATTAAAGTTTAAAATGAAATTTAACTCTGGTATTTGCATTTTCTGATACCGCGGAAATACTCATTTCCTCAGAAATTGAAGGTAAAAGGTAGATGTTACTTTTTAATTTGGAATTAAATTCTGTTTAAAAATGTGTTCTAAATAGCCAAGGATTTAATTATCGCCACTTTTTGTAGAATATAGGGTTAAGTTTATTTCAAAAAATCTGTGCTGTCTGCAAGTCTTGAAAGGTTTTAGTGAAGACATATGTTTTGCTTCAATGTTTTGACATAAAGATAGTAGCAAGTTAATTAATTACAACTTGCATATTTCTTGTGAGAAAGTTGCTCTGTTAAATTAAAAACCTAGGACCTTTATCATGTCAATCACAAGATGATATCTGCACAGAAACAATCTAATTTATTAGTATCACTGACTATTGAAGTTGGTTTCTGGTACATTGTCTTTAAATGCCTCTACTATTTGTGATATGTATGATATAAGATAAAGGTCAGGTCTTAGTCAGCTGGGTTAGATCATGTAATTAAATTTGGTCTCGACCAGTCTCTAAGACTTTCTTGCTCCAGATTTTCCTTGTGTCTGTGGTCTTGGCTTTCCAGAGAAAAGCTTACTGGTGAAGTTTGGGGCAAAGACGGCTGTCAGGACATCAGCCTTTTCCACAGACTGTCGCCAGGGCCCCTGGTCCACTCAACAACAGGTCCACATTTTCCCTACTCACCATCTTGCTGTTTCCATACTTACAGAAGTGCTTTATGTACTAGCAAAGGCTTTTTACACTCCTTACAATACTCCTTATCAGATTCATCTCCAACATTAATGTTTAACTTGGCTCTAGTGGACTTACTTTAATCAAATGAGTAATATTTTTGAGTTACTGGCACAGAAGTTCTCTGAAGCTTTATGAAAAATTCATAGAGCAAAATCATGTAATATTGGGCAATAAAATTCCCTACCAGTTTCTATTCAGTCCTCAGCTGGTGAAACAACCATTCCTGCAATCATGCTATGTTTTGGTTGAAGAAGGTGCTGAAGTGGCAACAGCTTCAGGATCTGGTCCATACTGAATAATTTCAGTACTTGCAATATATGAAACTGGCAACTGTTGTGCTTACAGATGTAATTGCAGAAAAGGAACACCTGGGGGTTATGCCAAAAGGTTAATTATCAGCTAAATCCAAACACAAATTTATATAAAGAGAAAAGAACAATATATAGTCATAAGCAATGCCCTGTAGAAACTGGCAATGTTTAGTATCTACTTCTGGTCAATGTGCACTGCACTTAGTCTGAGGAAATGAGAATGGCATAGGAAATTAGTGGTGGATGCTGAACATGATCCTGACATCAAAACCCTTTTGGCTGGAAAGACACAGCACCTCTTACTCTGTGTAATATCAGTGATATGTATATTCTCTTGGATACTGCCATTTGTATCAATTCACATGTGGAATCTTAGTAGGAATCACAATTTGTTCTTGCATGCTACACATTGAAACGAGCAGTAGGGTCTGTGGTCATTTTTTGATTATATTTAATGAGCATTCTATGTTTAAACTGATTATCTTTCTCGATCTCTCTTCTGAAGTAGCCTTGAAGTTCAATTTTATGCATATGCTGAAGTTCCTTTGATTCCAATGACCTCTGCATCACTCTAAATACAATTAATGAATGGTCTCCCTTTCTCTGCTGATGGCATAAAATTTACATATTTTAAAATGTTTGTAGTCTTTTTCTTTGCATTTTCTCATCAATTTTCTAATTAGTATATTTGCTGATGTAATTCTATTAATTTTGTATGGGCAAGATGAGGTACCATTATAGTTTCACAGGAGACTAGGGATCCAATCCTGCTAAATCCTGCAGAAGCAGAAGAGATAGTTCTTCAAAGAGAGAGAGAGCGCTGTATTTTAAGAAATATTTAAAAATATAACATGTATTAAACATAAAATAAGCATCCTCACTCTCTAACATCTAGAAATCATCTGTGTTTTGTCAATCTTTTTTTAAAATGTAATTCTAGAAGTTCTCTCAATTATTTTGTTTGAACACAATTGGATTTGGGATCTGGTCTCAGTAAGTGAACCATGAAACCTCTACATTGCCTGAAACAACTTTGTAAAATTCTAATTGCTAATCACTCTAGGCAAGTAGTTTATCTTCATTTATTTATTTATTTATTTCTTATTTTGCCAGGAAGAAATACAATTATATTTAGCATTCCATTTCTCCAGAACTGTGGTACCTATAACAGAGAAATGAAAGAATTCTGATTGGGAAGTTGATTTAAGATACACAATTTGTCTTTCTAGCAATCTAAAAAAAAAAAGTGTTGTGTCCATGCTGAATTTAAATAAGTAAAATATTACTTGGTTTGTTTCTAAGAAGTAAAAAATGAAATCTCATCTTCCTTATAAGTACATGTTTTTTAATTTACAGAAGAGGGAGATGAATTTTGGCACTTGCAGATCTAATGTGCTGTAAATAAAAATCAGTAAAACTTTCTAAAAATTCAATGAGCTTTATGAAGTTTGCAATTTAGTTCTAAGATGTTTGAATTTTTTTCATTTTTACTTCTTTTGATTCTTAAGGTTCTCTGTTGCAGTCATGAGGTCACAATGGTTGTACAGTGAAACGGCCTCCCAACATTTATAGAGTGTAGCTGGATGCAGCCAGAGATTTGTCATTTTTATCTGTGAAAGTTTGTGTATATGATGAGAAAAGGTACAATAAATGAGCAAAATGTTAAAACTTTCTATAAAATGTACTGAAATTGTAGAACGTTGTCACTGTGAGGCCATCTCAAACTGCACTACAGACCTCAAATAAATTGCTCATCTGTGAGGATAGTTACTTTGTCCATCAGGACTATCATGGGACAAACGTCCTATCTATAAATATGATTTATTCTTCTTTGTATAGTACTCATATCGCCCTTGCCATCATAAGGTTAGCAAAAGTGGATAGGAATCTCATTTAAGGCATTTTCATTTGAGATAGAAATCCTAGTCGCTCTTTTGGAGATTAATAGGTGCTTTAAGGACAGAATTTACTTCCTTAAATAGATATCTAAAGTAGGTCAGATGAATCATGCACTCTATTTCCCTTTGTTGTCTATAAATCCTCAGATGATTAGTGTAGTTTAAAAGGAAATGTATCCATTCAGCATATCCATATTGGCATAACAAATGCTTCTCTAGGTAATATCTGATCTATGTAGGGATCTGCCAGGAGAACTTTTCCTGAATTAAGGCAGCAAAGACCCTACCCTACCTCAGAAAGGAAACAGGTTCAACAGTTATTCCATGCTCACACTGCTGTGGTACCTTTTGGTTCTGAACTGATAATGTAAAAGTAACAAGGAGCTGCACACATGAGCTTCAATCCTGAAGAAACTAAGTGGTCTGTTATAGAGTCATAGAAAACTGTTCTAAAAAACTGGTCAGATGCCATCCTAGTCTACTTCTTCTAATCTAATGAAGGCTTAATATACCTGTAACTTTCCTGAGAGATATGTGCTTAGCCTGCTAAGCTAAATTATCCTATTGTGGCTGTTCATGTGAAAACTTCACAGTTTTCCCAAGAAGCTTGTTGTCCCTTGTTGCTTTACTATCCTTATTATAGGATAGTAAACATAGAAATATGTTGGTCTTGCTGCACTTTAAAGCCTTTTGCTTTTGGTTTTAATCTGAAAGGATAGGACCTGGAAAACAGTTTATCCTCTTCCTCCCTGCAACAACTTTCATATGTGTTTGAAGATTCCTCTCAACATATTTTCTCACGATTTGTTCCAGTACTCTCTATCTTTTCCTGTAGGTGATGTTTCTCCTAAAGTCATACAGAACACTGCAGCTCAGAACTCTCCTTTACCTGGGATGACAAATATACAAAGGATCTGCATCTCAGGGAAACAATCAGGTGAAATTTCTCCCCTCTTCTTGAAGCAGTTGCTTGTCTAAGACAGAAGGGGAAAAAGAAGTTATGTAAAAGTTCCAAGTATATCTTCTGCCAGTCATGGGCAAATTAAAACACAGTTTATAGAAAAATTGTGCTGCTCCTACAAAAAAATCAAAGATCATATTGATTAAACCTTTGACTTGTTGCCATTTTCAGTCTCTACTGGGAATTACTGTTTATAAACACAATTAACCGAAAAAAAAATTACAAACTCTTTGATTTTACTTGGATGCTGACGGTGTTTAAAAGTGAGAATTTCCAAAGATAGATGGTAAGCTTTTATCTTTTCTTTTTGAGGGGGTGTTTCTTGTTTTGGTTTTATTTCTTTTTTCAGTGTTGTGTAGTCCCCAGCTGGGATGATTGACCCCGGCTGGTTGCCAGGTGCTCACCAAAGCTGCTCTATCATTGCCCTCCTCACAGGTGAAGGGAGAGAAAATGTAACAAAAGGCTCATGTTTTGGAAAAGGACAGAGAGAGATCACTCAGTGATTACTGTCGTAGGCAAAGCAGGCTCAGCTTGGGAAAGTTAGTTTAATTTATTAGCAATCAAATCAGATTAGGATAATGAGATATAAAACTAAATTTTAAACCACCTTCTCTCCACCCCTCCCTTCTTCCTGGGCTCACCGTTACTCCTGGAGGTCTGAGCTGGCTCACTCATCCAGTGTGATGAAAGGAAGCATACAGAGACTGGAAATGAGAATCAAATTTATATTGTGTTCCAACTCTATGCTTCAATTTTTATATCATGCTTGCATTGTGATTTCAGTATGCTGCTGTATCACTTTGTTAGATCAAAACCCCATGTAGCTTCAAATATCTTCAAAGAAGTAAATTTGGTATTCAAATATTAAACTCCTGTTGTGTGGAACATCTATGTGATGAGTTGACCTTGGCTGGCTGATGAGGGACCACAAAGCTGCTCTCACACTCTGCCTCCTCAGCAGTATAGTGGGAGAAAATGAGATCAAAAATTTGTGAGTCAAGATAAAGGCAAAAATGGAAAAAACAATAAAGAAAAGGAAAAAAAAAAGCAAGGCTCACATGCAGAAACGAAGAAAAAATTTCTCTACTTCCATCGGCAGGTGATATCCATCCACTTCCTGAGAAGGAAGACCTCAAGTGGCATAAGAGTTGTTTTGGAAGATAGATTCCTTAACGATTACTGTCTTACACACATGCACACTCTTTTCTCTTAGATTTTATTGCTCAACCTAACATCATATGGCATAGACTGTCCCTTTGGTTGGTTTGTATCAGTTCTCCTGACTGTGTCCTTCCCATTTTACCTCTTGCCCATCATCAGCCTATTGAACTTTGGAAAGGTTTGGGGAAGGGTGTGTTCTGGGCTGGAGAGGCAGCCACCGATGCTGTGCCAGCACTGCTCAGCAGTAGCCAAAAAACTGATGGGTTATGAACTCTGCTCTAACCACCAACACAAAGCACTGCACTGTCTGAGCTGCTAGGAGGAAAGTTAACTCCATCCCAGCCAGACCTAGTACAATCTAAAAGAACCAGGTTAGAGAGTAATAGACCGTGACATATTCAAACTGGAAAATTAAAAGATATTTTGTATTGCCACATTACTAATGAGATTTAATTATGTCTAATGGACAGGATTTAATTATGATGTTATTTAACATCAAATGCCTCTAAATCCACAGCAGTGGTTTCTCACTAAGCCAGACATTGATTTGACTTAGGGATTAGGTTTTAGTCATTCTCTTATAATTTATCTTGTTTTGGTTTAATTGTCAGATTATAACAGTACAGGAGGTTGAAGCTGTATGTGGAGGAGGCTTCTCAGTTTATGTTAAGAGTGATATAAGTATTCAGAATAATAATAGCCTTGTGAGACAGAAGGTGCCAGGCAGATTTTATTGGAAATTAGCCCTGGATCAAATCAATTAGAAAAAATTACAAGTAAAAGATCTGCAGCAGAAAAGGGTAGGAAGAGATCTGCGAGCATTAGAAACGTGTAATTGATAATACGCTCGGCGTTACAAGGTTTGCAAGAAATGTTCTGTTTACATCAGAATCACTTGCCACTTGCAAGAAACAACTCGGCTGACATAAAAAATGTGCTGAGGAAAAAGGTGGGCAAGCAAAGAGGGAAGCTGTGTACAAGTGAGTGAGTACTGAAAATTAAAAAAGAGTATGCTAATAAAATAAAATGCGAAGCACTGATGATGATTAAATGCAGTGAGAGAATTAAAAAAAAACCCCAAAACTGAACAGATAAAAATAAAAGAAAGTCAGCAAGTGGAAAAGTGACAACATAAAAATATAATTAAAAGATCCAAAGATCTAGGATAAAAAGAAGGAAAAAAAAAAGCAAGACTAAAACCAGAAAAAAAATATACAGCAAAAAGCAACCAGAGAAAGAAAATGATGATGCTGAATAAGAGACTTAGAGATCTTGAGAGATGTTTATGTTTTATGATGCAATTGACTCAAAAGAAATGTAACTACTTCTTGTTGTTGTTATTGTAATATTTATATTGATTCTCCCAAGCTAATGAGGTATAGCCTGGGTAGTAGAATGTCGAATCGGAGGACATGTTTAACTCAGAAGATGTCAAGAAGAAATTATGGCACATCATTACTCCCTTAAGTCCAGGATATCTCTGAGCGGAAGAAAAGCAATGAAACCAAAAAATCCCTTGACCACTTTTCCTATCAATAATGTAGTTTCCTTCCTCTTTTATACTGCAGACCTAATCCAACACTTAGAAAAAAAATTAATTTTTCATTAAAAATAAAATCATAAATATTATTCAAGTTATTACATGTTATTCCAAAATCTTGTTGTAGCTGCTGAGCATTTGTGAAAATGTTCTCAAATCCAAAATTTTCACAGACATTAGCACAAATGAATATTTGTTTTAAAAATCTTACTAGAGTACGTAAATTATTTACTATTCATTATTCACTATTCAACATTTGATATTCATTATTCATTCATATACTACAACAATGAGCTGCTCCATTGTAAGAATGCAAAGGGATAGATGCTATAGCTTAGATAGTTGCAGTCTGTCAACTAGATAGATGTAATATCATGATGATGTAGACGACTAATCACACATTATGACTACTGAATAGGAAACAGTCAAAATTAACATTTTGGAAACAGCCTCTAGACCAGAAGTTGCTTGTCCAAACTATTTGTCCAATACTTACAAATAACTAGACATCAGGATTGGTTTCTGAATGATTCATGAACAGAAAGAAAGGCTAAAGGCCAATTTCTAACCCTTTTAAAATCAATGGAAAGAGCCCGGGCTTCAAATAATGTTTGAATAAGTTCTCCAAATGTGCAATTGATATTATTTACAGTAAGTATTCCAGCCACACACTGCCTCATCATACATGGTTAATAAGAATTCTGTGCTTTAGGGGAAAAGATAAAAGATGTAGTCGTATTTCCTCCCAAAGATATCATTTAGCAAACCTCTGGCACGGCATCTTTCTCCTTATATCTTTCCTATCTTTCCTGTCCACTTATGCTAAAAAAAAAAAAAGAACTCTGTGCTACCATGGAGGAAAAAAAAATGCACTGCCTTTTTGAAATCAAAGAGAAGGCAAAGCGTTTTTGCCTATGTAAACTGAAAATCAGAATGTGACATGTAAAAGAGCATTTAACACCTGTGCACTCATCCTGGTCTGTGGGACTGACTATGGCTAGTTTAGTCTTGATGCAATTTACATAGTTGAGCAGTGAAAGTAGTTCACTGGTTTTGATCTTTCTGTACTCTGAGACAAACATGTCAATTACAGTTTGTTTTCTTGAAGCCAAAACTGTGGTGCTTTGCATTGTTTAGTACAGTAAACACTGAAAGAATCTGATGTTTGTTCTGAAAAGCTTATGATCTAATTGATCTTCACATGAGAAAAATGAAAAGGTCTTGCACTGAAGCTTATGGAACTCCTACACTGATTAGAGTCCAATTCAAGATCTATGATGAAAGCTTTTCTTTTGATCTCTACACTAAAAAGATTATTCAGAAGCAGAGTGATATCTAAGAGACTAAGTGTTTTGCTAAACTGTGTCAACAACTTTTCTTTAAAGCTTACAGAAAATGCAGTAGTGGGTAGGATTCATCCTCAAGCACCGGTAACAGCTCTGAATGTTTTGTACATTGTCTATTTAAAGCACAGAGCAGCAGAAAACACAAGTAAATAGCAACTGCCAAAAGATTTAAATAATATTTGAGAGCTTCAATACCTGATAATCTTTTGATGACCCCACAGTTTTTTGATGGCCATGCAGTACTTCATATACTTAGCATAAAACATAGTATTACCAAGAAGCATTCTTTTTTTTCACTCTTGTTTCCGGTTTTTTTTCAAAACTTGATGATTCATGAAGCAGTTTGTGAATTCCATTAAAATTATCATGCATTGCTTAGGAACTGCCCTCATTAAATAAAAATGGCCTGTTTTTGTAGAAATGAACTTAATTTATGAAGCACATGATTTTTTACTGAAATCAAAGAAGTTACTATTGGAAAGCAAGGTGCTGCAGTGAATTTCAGAGCTTTTGTTCAGATTCCCTTTTTAAGTTGATCACATGCTTAAGGCTCATCAGAACTAGTTTCTAAGTTACTCTTTATATACAATTTGCCATCATGTGAGAATCAGGAACAATCATCAATGTAAACACAATACAACAGCATTTTTTTTGTAATACTTTCTAATACTGAAACTTCAGAGCACAGCTTTGCACATGTTTTTGATTTATCTGAAACTGAAAAAAAACCCAATCCAAACAGAAAACCATTAACATGATTTTTTACTGAAATCAAAGGTCCGACTTTGACTTTCAGCCGAAAGTCAAGTAGGATGTCAGTGAAAGAAAAACACTGCTTTGGTGAGTTCACAAAAGAGTTTTGGTTCTTCTTAACAATCTCAGATATCCACTGACTTTTACATTTCAATTTTCTGAGAAAACAGTACCAATAGCATGAAATAAAATTAGAATACTGCCAAATTTCTTTGTGTCCTTTAACAGTATGTTTATTTTAGGTGGGCATTTAATTCATAAGGCTAGAGTAGACACTGCTTTCTGATGTAAAACGATGCTCTGGGGAAAAGGATATTTGCCTTGGACTGAAAAGTTGAGAGGATGTATCAGTAAAAACAGTGGGAGTCGTAGACTATGGACTGTATTGTTTTGAAGAGTGAGAGTCTACTGCCAGGCTAGAATATGGCAGGGTTGTGTTGCAGTCTATGTAAGACTTCAAAGGAAGAAAAAGCTGCTTGTGTGGGAATAGAAAAGAAATGTATTTAATTTCAGGACAAGACCTTAGAAAAGAATGAAATACTCCAGTTGCCTCATTTGACAACTTTTAATCACTAATGTAAGAAAGATTTTTGTAGTAATGCATAAAACTAGTGATACCAGAATATCTCAGAAAATTCACCTGTTTTTTTCTACATAAACAACTTTAAATTCTCCCTCAAGTTATACAGAATGATAAAATTGCAGTCAAAGATGTATTTTATCAGATGACGAAAAAATAACCCTCATTTGGAAACTTTGGGGTGAAAAAGCTATTGGTTTTGAGACTGCAATGTCGTTTGAGGTATTTTTCTTGTGGAACTTACAGGTATTTAAAAGCATCGAATCACGGTTTTATTAATTTTATTGATTTCCTTGTTGATTTAAGAACATAAGAGTTTAATTTATGACCTTGCTACATGGGAGACAGGAACTGAGGCAGTAGGAAGAACCTTACAAAACAGCAAGATACCTGGAATTCATCCTGAAATATTAATTATACATCTGGCAGTACAAAAAGCCTGATTCATAGCCCATTGAAATAAATTAATTATGTATCTGGCAGACTCCAAAATCCACTGAAGCCAAAGGAAGTCTTAGGAGTCTTTGACTCCACTGGGCTCTGGATCAAACTGCAGGAGGACGAGCAGAATTAGGCGGAGAGGAACAGATCACCAGGGCTGCTGAAAGCAGAGCAAACTCAGATCAAGGAGATCAAAGCAGCAGGTGGCGGTGTGTAAACACCCCCAGGCCCTCAGAAATGTGTCTCTAACACTGCATGGAAGGAGAGAGGGTGAACTTCCCACTGAATTGGTAAGTGACCTATCTATTTTCACTCTCTGTAAATCTCAGTGAGAGGTGGCTAAGGATTTTGAAACAAATAGCTTCCCAGTGAAAGGATAAAGGTACAAAACCTCAACTTGGTTGCTGGGTATGATCACACCTAGATTTCAGCAACCATGTCACTCTCATCAGAGCTCTGCCTAAGGCTCCTGGACAGTAAACAGGCAGTCCAGCCTAATTTGAGCCATGAGAGCTAAAAGCTGGGTGTCTTTCCTATTACAGGATGGCATAGACAGGATAATGAGAAGTTCACACCAGACTGGGGAAGGTCTTTCTGCAGAAAACCCTTGGTATGTTCTAGCCATCCAAGTTGTCATTAAAACACATGTTTTGAAGACTAAAATTAAAATCTGCTGGAAACTCCTAGGGAACGAAGTGTAGATTAGAATTAGACATGTGTTCAGATAGAAGAAAACAATAAAAGAATTAAGATGAGCATAAACACCAACAAGTTTTTTCTGTGCTTTCCTGCTTGTGCACTGCTTGCACATAATTCTTCTTTACCCAATAATGAGCAAAGAGGCTCCTTTGCTTTTGCCTTTGAAAGTCAAGTCAAGTAAATTTTTTAATATTGTTTAACTAAAGCACAGTATGTCTTAAGGCATCAATGTCTTTTCAGTATTCAAGCTCTGAGATGTTTGCAGAACAATGGACAGTTATGAAACCCTAAAATGTACATGTGGAAATACAGGAGAGCAAAACAGAACAAACAAGCCAAACAAACCATAAATAGCCCTGATCTCACAGTGTACCGGTGTTGGCTGAGAAAGAATTTTTTTTCTTTATAGTGGCTTGTATGGAGCTAACTTTTGGATTTGTGATGACATCATGCTTAGCTGAGTGAAGCAGGAGGATGTTTGGAGTGATGGCATTTTTCTTCTGAAGTCAACATTACGTGTGATGAAGGCCTGCTTTCCTGGGGATGTCTGAACACCTGCCTGCCCTTTAATTTCATGGTAGAGATCAGATATTTCTTACAATACTATACACATAGCAATGTGAAATAAAAGAAAAAAAAAGAAAAAAAGGAAAATAACAGTTGCAAGATTCATCACAATATCTATGAAAAATAGGAAGCATACTGGAAAATTTGTAACAGTGAAACAGAGTAAGAAATATGAATGGAGATCTACCATGACCTTAACAAGACTGTGAGATTACTAACAGGATAAGCCTACAGTAAATACTATTTGGTGTATTTTAGTGTATTCTGTATTTCTGAAGATGTATAATTGTTTCGTCTTTTGTAAAACACAAACCTAAGTCTGCTGTATTATTGATTCTAGTTTGTGGGGCTTTTGTTGTTGGGTTGTTTTGTTGTGTTTGTTTGGGTTTTCTTTTAATTGCGATGGTGGTGCAAATTAATCCTATATGATTAAATGCTAAATTTCATTATTTGAAGTATAATAAATGTGCAAATGAAAACTTTCTGTGTTGAATAAAGTTGCATTAGAAACTTGCAAAATAAGAAAAATTCATATTGGGAGAAAAACGTGGTGATATTGCAGGGTTTTAAAAATAAGTAAGTTTAATGTTTAGACTATTTTTCCTCCAGAATGTATAGAAATGGTATATACACATCAATCACCATGAAATCTTTGGTTCTATAATGCTAACTGTTTATAAATAAATATGTATGCATTGTCATTCTTATTGTCTGGACTCAAATACTGTAAAAGAGGCTCAAATTTTCAAGAACATGTTTTGACCAGTTTTAATTACTGCTTATATAAAAGGAGATTGTGATAGACTCTTACCTTCATCAATGTTATTTATCAGTGATATAACTGCATATAAATAAATGAAATTGGATTACATCAGAATTGAACTAATACAATGATAATGCTACTTATCTGCACCCAAGGACTAAAACTGTTCAATTTCCCTGAGGCTGAAATTAAACATGAATTGAGGAAATATTTCAGAAGGCTCTTAGGTAAATCAGCAACCCTGTAACCGTAAAGGTCTTCAATTCTATTTTAGATCTTCCTCCAAAGCAAATTCTTCAAATTTTCCATATAAAACCAATGTGTAATGTATGGATAAGAGGCAGTGGACACTCCGTTTATGAAACAGCTTTTCTTTATATGTCTGTCTAATTAATTTTTATATTTTCCAAAATTATCAAGATCTTGCTCTGCTCAGTAATACTTCTACTATAGGATGATTTCTATGTTTTTTATATAAAAATATATTTTAAAAAATTAGAATACAAACCCATGGGTTCTGGCTTCTCTTGGAAACATAGTAAAGTTTAAAATCCAAGGATTTTATGCTAAAATGCTGTGCTCTAATTATCCATATGCTACATCACCTAGTTATTCACTATATTTTATGACTGTTGCTTCATTGTTCATTACACATGTTATGAATTAACACAGAAAAAATAGAAATACCAAGAGAAATATGAAATCTATTAAAGAACTAACTTAGAAACACAAATGTGTTGAATATTGAAAAGTTACGAGATCTAATTTAGCAAATGCCAAAACCAGTATTAAAACAGTACTGGTTTCCATCACTTCCAGGTATTTGTTCACTGTGAAAATTGTAAATATAAATGTAAATGCTGTGCTAATGATTTTAAATAAAGCTAAAATCAAAGAAGAAATCACGGGAATAACTTACACTAACCAAACAAGAAATTATAACAAATAACACCATGTCAATGCTCCAGTGCTGTAATGATTTTAAATTAGAAAAGCAACATTTACAGAACAGGTTGCTCATTTAACATTTTTAGGGTCTGTCAATAAGATCACTTTTGGCATGAAACAGCCTATTTATTTTGATTAAAGGAAAATCTCTCAATGAAAATACTCAAGCAAATACCAGGAGGGATTCTTGTCTTGCACAGTGCCTAGAGCATTCCTGCATATCACAAGGGTTTGAGAAAGAAGCAAACAGTGCTTGAGGGTCTGAAAAAATGTCAGTGTGGTATGTAGATAGGCTGTTGAGGTTACTGAAGAATGTTGTTTCCACAAAGGGTGGAAAGCTACAGATCTGATTAACTCCTTGGCTGCACTGTTGCTAGTCATTTACAAAGTGCCACTTGATGGGTGGTAAGAGTGCTCTGTCTTGCTAAAATAATTTTTTTTAAAGGGTCATTGATGCTGAGTAAAGCAGATATCATATAATACTTAACACAGACTAGCTGGTTATGAGGGTTTTTTATCGCGGTTTTTGTTTTTGTTATTGGGGGGGGAGCTTTGGTTTGATTGGTTGGTTGGCTAGGTTTTTTGTGGTTTTCTCCTGTTAAAAACAGTCATGTCAAGGGCTCTGTGCACAAGTCAGCTTATTCCCCTCTGGTGTGTGTTTTGTGTCTTTGGAGACATTTGCAGGCAAGTGAAATATAATTAATACCAGCAACATAATGAATACAGCAATACAGGCCGTCAGTTACTACTCTACCAAGGAAAATTGTGTTATGTTTGCTATTCTCATTTACTTTGGCTGCTACAAAGTCTCTAAACTGACCTTGCAAGGAGGTAAGGTGCCATCTGGATGAGCAGCATATCTCTTCAGGGACAATGTGGGCAGAAATTACTGTTTAGTTACTTTTATTCTAGAAGGTAAAAAAATAAACAACAAACATGCTTTATGATCTAATAAAAAATAAATGGCATTGAAGAAGATACTGTAGAATCATATTACTTAGTATTACATTAAAAGTATAATATAATTGTAAAGGTCATGTGCTTTTTTTTTTCTTCCAGAAATTCACAAATACACTAATACCAAGGTCTTCTTTCTGAAAAGAGATTTATTCTGATTTGGATATTTTTTTGGTTTATTTTTCAGCTGCAAGCTAAGCACTTCAGTTTGAAAATGTGAAAATAAAAAAATACTTAATTAATTCAGTATAATATAGATATGATATACGTTATAGGTATAACCCGAATAGAAAACAGCCATTAAAGGTAACCAGATTATAGACCCAAATCTGAAACAGATGAGAGATTTTATGGAAGCCCAGGAGGGAAGCAGGAAGTCCTTGTCATTCTGCAAGTATATGACCTACAATTTCTTGTCTTTTTAGAACATTTGAAATATTTGAGTTAAAAGTAACTATTTCTATTCATACTATTTAAAGGCTAGATTGATTAATAACTCTAACATAGGTTATAACTTCTGCTTTAAACAACTTGAATTCTTCTATACTTCAACCATCATCAATCGATGCTTTCATGCTGACTGCTCTGTAAAAGGAACAAGCTCATCTGCAGATCAAGTTGAATATTGTCTTTATTTATACTGAGGTTTTGATAGCTCATTTTTGGATCGTGGGCACACAAGTTTCCAACAAATGTTCATTTGCCATTGTAAAGCAATTATCCCTGATTGCACAGAATTTGTTCCAGTCAGCAAGATCTTTTCAACGCTTTGCAATAAAGTGTTCAGAAAGTAATTCACAAGAGCGAAGAAAAGTTGATCCGTGTGCTGGAAGAAGATTGTATCAGTATTATTTTCCTAAGATTAAGACACAAAGGACAAGACATATAATATTAGAGAGACCATCTCTAGTTACCTAGATATTCAAGAGATGGGCCAAGATACGAGTTTACTCCACCACAGTGTAAGTCACAAAAAGGGTTTGACAGCTGATGATAGCTACGATCTGACATACTGAATATGTCAGTTGTGCTTTTATTTTCCTGTTCCAACAATTTACTTATGAATAAAAATGCAACTACATTGTATCTCCTGTGGACTATTGCATTTTGCTGACATACATTTTTGCAGAAACTTTTTGTTTGTATTTGTGAAAGAATCTGTTGTGAGTGTGTTTGATAAACAAGTTCTGGAAGTAAAAGCATCTGATTTATCTGACCCATCACACATGAGACAATTCTAATTGCAACATTTGCCAATAATTCAAAGTATAAACAACATCAATATCAATAACGTGTTTAGTAAATCTAAGGAAAATTTAAATCATCTCTAAATATAACAACAACGTGCATTTCAGTGTTATAAACAATATATTTAAAGTATGTACATGATGTGAACATACTAACAACATACTGTACTGAATATTTTTTCCATTGTAATGATATTAAAAGAATAAATTCTTTAAACATGTGAACATTGATTTGTTGTGCATCGATCACTCATATCTATACAATATCTCATAATACAAAATAGCCCTGATCATACACTGGCTACAGGTCCCACATGTCAACGTTCCTAAAAACTCATATGATAAGAGTTCCCATATAATTAAAGTGTTCCTTGTTTTCCTCAGCAGAACCCTATGCAATGTCTTATGGTTATTTTTATACTCCCATATGGCTTCATCTTTTGATCTTCTTCTGTTATTTCAATTTTCTAGTGCTCTTGCTTTGTTCAGAAATACCTATACCTGTAGAAACATACCCATTTTCAGAAAAAGCATTTGTACATAATACTTTTTTCCACTCTGCAGTTATCTGTCTAATCCATCTGCTCTTTCCTATTTCTGCCTCACTATTTGTCTTATTATTCCACCTCACCTTGCTCTCTCACAACTTGCAATTTTTTGTAGTCCAAAATAGACCTTATTGCAGTTCTGTCACTTATTGTCAAAAAGATTATGCAAATGAATCTCTGGCCCTATATGAAGCTTCGCTTTTCTTTAAAGCAATATGACAGATGTGCTTATGGCTGGCAGCCATACCCTTAAGCCAAAGTAGTGTTTGTTCCTGCCTGAACTGATTGGCCTTTTACCTGTATTCTGTTTTCACAGGTTTTTAAAGGCAAGTTGGAACCAGGTCTTAAGCAGGAGAGCAAATGAACACCAGCAGCAGATGAAGATGGTTCATTTATTGATTTGGACCTATAAGAAGCCAAGAACTGGATTCAGGTTCTAGAGAAGGTGAAGATAAAATAAAGAAATAAAGAAATATAGTACAAGAAAAATATGTTAATTTACCTTCAATTAAAAAATACATTCATTTTACTTCCACTTATCTACTTCTAATACTGTATTATTGTTGGGTTATTTTCCCTTCCAGACTGCTATATTTGCATATTTGTATACCATTTTACATATATAAATGCTCAAATACAAATATCAAGTGCCTTAGGGAAATTAAGTTTATTCATATAGTAAATTTATTTAATATATAGAGTAAAAACATGATAGTGTGTAGTGACACAGCATAATTGCTATCTTTAATTCAAACTATCTTGATGTTTTTCTAGCTTTGATTTTAACAAAGATTTAGTACCTAGTGGACACCACTCTGTGGCTGTGTCTGTTTATGTACTCTGGTCTTTCACCACTGCTAATTTAAGACACTTTCTGCTAGGATCCACTACCAAGTTCTGCACAGAGATTTATGTAGGACATGAGAATATCTTGCATCTATGTTATGAGCAGGTAAAATCTGCCTATCTTACTCTTGTTTCCTACCCTCCTTAGTCAATTGTGAGTCTTCCCCTCCTGTTGGTGCATTGTTTTGCATCGCTTGTTGAGCCTTCAGAGGACCTGGTGCTGCATTGCACCTCCATCCTATGCATGCACTAACACTGTAGTGTGAAAAGTCCCAAAGTGAGTGAATCTCAGGATGTCTTGTTCAAGTGCTTGGTTTAGTTTAAATATTTTTTTAATTCAGGTAGAAAGAAGTTCTGCTTAAATGCACACTGCAGCTCCACTCATGATCTCTTGCTTTTCAGGTAAGTCTGTTTATAATTTTCCTGTATAAAGTAATTCTGACTATCCAGAACAAAAAAATACCAAACCTCCATAATCTGAGTGTTAATACCATTGCTTTTCATTTTATTTCAGTGGTGCAAGTAAGCCCAGAGCAGTTTTATTTGTGCAGGCAATAGAAGATAGTTTTATCTTCTGCATTGGATCTCCATGTGGATGCAAGACCCCACAACAAGAAAAAGAAATCAAGCTTGGAGAAAGACAAGAAAGAGTATTCTCTCCCTTAAAAGAGAGTACCAGGGGACAAAGCTGTTTGAAACAGACAAGAAGAGTTAGAGAAAGGAATTTTTTTTTAATACCTAACAGAAATGGAACTGAGCTCATAAATGAGAATGCTTTTTTCCCACAAATTTTATCTTAAATTACTTCACATACTGCATTTCTGGAATAGCTAAACCCAGATTTCCTAAGAAACCTCAGTAGAAAAATTTGCCTACCTTAAAAATATCCTCATTTATCTTCTGAAAATCCAGCTACTAAGAAACCACTTCTTATTGTCCTTCTGAAAATCCAGCTGAAGATCTTACTTGCTCTGGTTTGCATCTACATGTTTCACAGACGAGTGCAAAATCCTTTCTTTAGCCCATGTAATACATTGCATTTGTTTCTAGACAGTAGCCTCTGCAAGTGAATATTATCAGTCCTGAGTTCATTTCCACATTTCACTCCGGTGGACTGAACTCTGTGAGCCACTTTTCAGCTCATAAGCTTCTTCTCTTCACATCCTTTTCAATGTGTTAGCTCTGTTATTTGACAAAACTTTGGAAATTTTAAGGCAGCTTCTTTGTGGACATATTTAAAATGTTATCCTATTGGAAATCATCTATAAAGTAAGCAAATCAAAGTGATTTTAACACAGAAATGAGAAAACATTTTCAAACTGACATCAGATCTGTGATAACCTCAACTTTCTTATTTAATTAAAAAGTAAGATATGATTTATCTCTAGACACTCTCTGTTAATAACTGCAATCTAAAATTGTTTCTGTATTAAAAAATAATAAAAACCAGACATTAAATAAATTCTCTTTTACCCAATTATTGTTGTTGAGGAAATAAAAGAAAGAGAGAGGCAGTTTGGTTTTCAAAGTCTGCCTGTATAGATTTTTTATTTGGTGTCTTCTTCGCTGTGTTGTTTTCCTTTGTTTAGTTATTTATTTTTAAGAGAAATTCAAAAAGCAAGTTAAAGAACCATATGTCAGTATTTATTGTCATGTAGGAAGGGATTCATAACACACGAAAACCCAGGTAAGTAATCTCAACTAGTTTTCCATTCTTTCTTTATAATTGCTGAAGTGAAAGGTAACTCAGGAGGCCAATTTTTCCTAAATATTTTGTCCTGAGTGTGTATTATCAGCAGATGCTGATAGCAACCTAGATTTCCACCGAAAGTTATGGTCCAGAAATTTTTGCATCCAATCCTTTCACCAAGCCTCTTTTTCTGTCTCTCCTACATTTTGGATGTAACCCTGACTGATTTGTGGAGTGAACAGAACAACTTGGTGATCTGTTGCATGGATACATGCACACATGTATTTCTCCTTCCTACCGTTGTCCTTACAGTGGACTATGGACCACTATTAAGAAAGCAGTAGAAAACACAGCAGAGTCCAGAAGGAAAGTGAAAGAAAAATCACTGTCAGAAATAGCCTGATCCTAAATAAACTCAATTAAACAAAATCCATTAATCGAGTAACTATGCCATAAAATTTTAAACGAGCCTGACTGAGGGCTTCTGACAAAAAGAGAGAAGTCTTCCCCTTAGCTCTGGCTCCAGAATCAATTCTCACTGCTCCAGAGAAGAGGCTCAGCTTAAAGCAAACCCATCAGAACAGTGATTAGTTTTCAAGCAACTCAGTCAAACTGGTACCTTAATCCTTATGCTGGCACAAGAAAGAGGGACCCACAAGGAAAGGCGGGAAGAGATAGAATTCCTTTCAGTAGCAGCTGTTATTAAGTTCAACTTCAGCAATAGTGAAAGAGCCCGAAGTGTTCTGCTGAAGTCAAATGATGTATGTTCCAGAAAAGACTGCCATTAACTCTCTACAGAAGAGATAAACTTTACAACTTGATTAGATTAAATACATAACCGTTAAATATGCAAAGTGTGGTGAGATGAATTTCAGCTTTAAGCCATTCCCAACTTCAGTGACACAGGTCAAACTATCCAAGGTAGCAAATCTTCATCTAGTTCTTCATATTAGCAATTGAAGATCCAAATGGGATAATTCATATACTTAAGATAATGTGGACAGAAGCTCTGAGAGGACTGCATCCTTTGAGACTGATTTGTTTGGGGTTTTTTTGAGAATAGGGTATAAGTTGTAAGGTTCTTAGAGGTGGTAGTATGGATGCTGCAATAGTCCCAGTGGAATTCACTGGTGTCTTTGCATAGACAAAGTGACCTAGCTGCAATGAGCAACTTGAAATATTGTGGCTTAATCAATTATCGGGATACAGTCTGATGACCTTGTACTTTCTTCTTTGTCTTCCAGGAATATGTTAAATCTGCTCTTACATACACTGTTTAATATGGACTTGAGTATTTTTTTCCTTTTTCTTTTCTTTATTCTATATCTTCTATAGTATATTACAGATGTCATGTTTTCTCAAACCAAGATATAATTCCTTATAGATGATGTGAAATAATTCAGTGATATCAGAACATTTTTCAGACTTGAGAATTCTAAAAAAATGTAATGTTGAGGCATGGCATACTTTTGTGACTTGGAATCTAAGAAGTCAATATGCAATTTTTTACTTAGCAGACTTGAGTTTCATTCAAGTTGGAACTGGTCTGAAACTCCATTTGTCATTCTGTAAGTGCAGCTATTGCATGCTCACTGTATTGTGAAAAAAGTAAACTATACTGATGCAGTGGCAATGGGATAGATCTTTGTCCGTGTTATAAGAGCTTTTTCTATATGCATTGAATACTCTTCCATTGACTGCAGTTAAAATGGGGCAGCAAATGAAGCAATGAATGTTCATGTCAATGTTTGTGATTTTTTAAAACTATAGTAAAAGGATATTTTTGATAGGCTTATGTAGCTGTATTTATACCTTTGGAAAAAAGCCTTGAACAAGTTAGTAATAATTTTTTTATATTTCAGGTTTTCATCAGAATTTTGTTAAAGTTTTGAGAATGTGGTAGGTTTACGGGGGTGGCAGTAAAGCCTACACCGAGATACTTGCTCTCCCTCTGAGAGATGGGATGAGAGATGAGGGAGAGAATCAGAAGGCAAAAAACGAGAATTTTTGGGTCAAGTGCAAGCATGAAAGACAGAAATAAATTTAGTATAAACTGTTTAAGTTTGTCATTGATAAAACATTTCTGGTGGATTGGATTTTGGAACATATTAAAACATGGGTATGTATTTCATATATATTTCTTATAACATTTCTTATATTTGCTTTGTGAAGGCTGATCAGACATTGGAACCAGCTGCCCAGGGAAGTGGTGGACTCACCATTCCTGAAGGGGTCCAAAAGGCATGTGGATGTGGCACTTGAAAACATGGTTTAGTGGTGAACATGGTGGGCTAACAGAGTTCTATGTTAACAGCTGGACTCAGTGATCTTAGAATTTTCTTCCAACCTCAATGATTCTGTAAAAGGTACAAAAGACATTATTCACCATCACAAGATCAACGCCCAGCCAGTCTCCAAGCAGCAGATACTTTAGCAAAATTCCCCTCAGTTTTATTGCTGAGCATGATGTTATATGGTATGGAATATCCCTTGCTTTGGTCTGTTGGGAATCAGCTGAGTTCACCCCCATCCCCTCACTCATCCTCAACCTACTCTCTGGGGCAGCAGGGTGAAAAAGAAAGGCCTTGAAGTTGTGCAAGCACTGTTTGTCAGTAGCTAAAACATTAGTTTTTGTGTTAGCGGAATCCCATTTTACGGGATATGCATAACGCTTTGTGCATAATGCTTCAAAAGCAACAAAAGGGCAAGTCAGGGAAAAGTCTACTCCTGCTTGCAGCTGGGCCTTGAATTGGAAAATCTTGTTCCTGTGCATTTCAGCCCCTGGCTCAGCTAGAAGCACTTCATCCCATCACTGTGAAGAAGATCATTTAGTGCTGTCACCACAAATAACTTCAGTTTCACAAGCATTGGTGACGATCTCCTCTCCTATATATTTTGTTACTTTGAAATTCTTTCAATATCCCTTGTTACAGATGAAGTGACTAAAAAAAAAAAAGGTGACCTTTCTGGAAGCATAGGTTTTCAACCTTTCACCTTGGACAACTGGATGTATCATTAGGAATGAGATGACCAATGCTTCTAGTCTCTGTGAATGGGCAACAGCATTCTGCTCCTCCCGAAATCTCAGAAATCATACATATTCTAATAATAGAAGCAATTTGCTCATCTCAGATGATACTTGAACACCCAGCAGTAAACAAATGGCAATACTTATTGCAATAATAATTTACCATTATTTTGGCTAAGGAAGTGTAATTAAAAAGAGGAACCAGTTTGGTCTCTGTTTCCTTAAATGAACAGCTATTTGCTATGAATTTCTGTACAGACTTCATTAGCTTCTCTGCTGAGGTAATTACTCCTTTTAGCAAAGAGCTGCCTTTATATTGGTAAATCCTGAAGCTGAATAGGATGCATCAAGTTGAGCTGCATTGGTGAGGAAAATGAGCAGATTACACAGGTGGAGGGCAAGTACTACTGATTCAGAAAAATAGACTGAAAAATAAACTTACCTCATTCAATTTTATATATCATACATGACACACTGGCCCTTCTTATCATCAGATCAATGTGTAGTGCAACACTAGTGTGTGAGGCTCCTTAAACTGCTAGATTTCTGAAGGACTGCTTTATGTGATGACAACAGGAAGTCATAACAATTTGGGATTCAGAAGTGAGACCTCAGAACAGTCGGAAGCTAAGCCATCTTTCTGTCTGCTCTTTTGTTTTGGACTCACCTTGTGCCAAAAATAAGCCTGATCAGAAAATCTCTGTGTGCTCAGAATTGGATTAAAGATTTATCGCTTTAAATTTTTTTGACAGTAAGTAAGAGTTCAGTATGGGCGGGCAGGGATTGAAGAAGAAAATAATAAGGAGAAGATGCAGACAGTGACAGGAGAGAAAAAGAGATGAAAAGATAATTTAAACAAACATTTCAATTTCATTTATAAGGAAAAGTGAGAAATATTTTATTCTTTGTGTAGCAGCACAGGTAATTTTAACTACATGGGATATCACAATGGTGGGTATGTCTTCTACTGTTACATTGGTCACATCAAAATGCATATGCTGCGTTTTGGTAAAAGTTTATATTTCTCTCACAACAAAGTGAAGAGATTACCTTTGTATTTTCCTTTTATTTTTATGCCAGAGTGAGACTGCATTAAACTATGTAGTTCCTTTTGATTTTCTGAAGTGTATTTTGAACTTCTGCTTCAAATTGCATTCTGATTTCACAAAATGATTTTTAGTTAAATTTGAATTTTCCTTCTTCAGCATTTCTACTAAACTTGCAAGATTACTGGGGATTTGACCCAAGGAAAAATATGCACTTCCACTATGTAATTAGAATAATTTCAGAGACACATCTCAGCAAATAATTGCTCCAGTAGGACCAGACTTCGATACGCACACTCATTTTACAGTTCCACTTTATTTTACAAGGAGTCCAGCAGAAATGAATGGACATGATTTTGTTACAATTTTCTTTGTGTGCTGAATAATAAATTATTCTGTCACTTTTATATGTCTGGCTCCCAGAATGAGATAGTTCAGTGTTTCACGGAAATCTGCTTGAGTGAAAATTGGATATGTCAGTTTTCTGTCCTGCTCTTCATTGATCTGAAAACCAACTAGTTGCTGTCCTCTCAGTACTTATCCTTTATGCATATAGAAAGTGGTCTTATGGTCTAAACCAGCCTTCAGTTTTCTAGATCAAACAATTCGAGTTTCTTTAATCTTTTTTTATAAGCAGATAAAATTTGCCTACTTTTACCACAGCATCTAAGTATCTTAGAAGCTTTTGAAGTTTCTCTAATTGTTTCAAGTTTTTAGTTAAAAGGGTTTGAAAACAAGACAAAATGAGGGTATTAAAAGGTTTACCTTCCACGTATTTTAGAGGTGCAATTCAAAGTACCTGTTTTCTTTATAAGAAAGGAAAATAGTCTCTTAGGGCAATGGATACTCTTTGAGAAAGAATCTTGCAGAGATGACAGAAAATTTCCAGGTTAGATTTATTAAGGAAAGAGAAAATATTCAGACTACTTTTTTTTTCTTAATACAATTCAAAATGAGATTTGTTTTTTTTTATTAACCTCGTGTTTTTATTCAGTCTCAACTCCATTTTAGATTTCAGCCCATTTCTGCAGTGGATCATGATCATTCTAAATTCTAATCCCATTCTTTATATATTTTATAATCCTGCCAGGGTTGGTGACAACTCAAATATTTAAGTGGATTTTCCTGTTTCGCAATATAAAACATTAATGCAAATAATAAATAGTATTTTTTGTAAGACAGGTTCATTGGATATGCAGTGTAGTGCCATGCTGGATAAACTTACTGCTATTAGCTTTGAGTAAATTATGCTCAAAATCAGAACAGGTATATCTGTAAAGCAAGTAATCAACACTGAAGATGGTGCGTTCCTGAGAATGCCTTTGTCTCTGTAACAGAGCACTGCATTGTGGAGTGAAGGTATGCCCTGAGAGACCTAATTTGAAATATTTTTTTCAGTTTGAAAAAAAAACTGTTCATGAAGGGGCTTTTAAAATATTTTTATGCATTTTTTAGTTTATTTTCAACTGACCAATCACTTTATAATCATGATATGTAGAACACATAAGATTGTGCTTTTCCAGATAGATTCCTGTGGATTTCTAACAACTCTATCTCATCCTTCTCACTTCCCAAAAAATGGAACTGAGATAGTTCTACATAGTTGCTGTTGGCAAATCTGTAATTTCTGATTCTTATTTCACTATTGTGTTTTTTGTACTTACATACTGTTTGTTTAATAATTACCTAGCAGAATATTTCTGTTTGTTGTTTCTCTGTTCATTTGTATGGATTTTTACAGCTTCCTCTTTTCCCCTTTACCAGAAGCTGGTTTAATTGAGTATTAGGACTCTCACACCTAAATCAACCCTCCTTGCTTCTCAAAAATAGTAAGTAGCAGTTGAGAGATAAGGGTGAGAAGTCCTGCAATTGCTCTGGTATAAATTTCTTCAAGTCCTGCAGTCTTGAGTATTTCTAGCATTAGCTAAATACTCTTTAAACTGCTTGCTCTCTCTCCATTCTTGCTTCTGTCTGTATCTACATGTTGTTAATTTTAGTTGTGTTGAGCCTCTGGCCACAATCAACCTTTCTCATGAAGTCTGAGAGGAAAAAAAAGTCTGGAGGGAGAAACGTTTCAGCCTTCTATGTCTTATATCTTATATCTGCTATAAGTCAATCAGTGTTAGGCTTAGGATGCTGCAGAAAGATTCACTGTGCCTCACAGCACATTGTGAGGCACTAGCTCAGCACTGACCAAGTAAGGAAATACCTATCGTACTCTCAAAGTTGGGAATTAAATTTTTCTGAGTTCAATGAGAATCTTTACAGTGACTTCAGAAGAGTTCGGAGCAACAGTTTAGGACATGGTACTGGACCAATCTTAAAGTACAAAATGTGTATCAAAATTCCAGTTTCCAATACACTTTCAATTATTGCTGATTTCAAAATTTTTCATGGCTGAGTTTAAAGAACCACCCAATTAAGCTTTGTTTACCACCTCCTCTCCTCTGTACAGGTACTTCCAACCTGAGACAAGGAACCACAAAAATTAGCAACAGGGAGAGCAACCAAACTTGCAGTCTCAAGAGTGCACCAGAATGCCAGGCTTCTTCTGAATGAAGGCCAGACAAGAAAGACAGTTGCTTCATGATGGCAACAGGATGGCAGCCATTCCAATTCCAATAAATGAGGAGGTAGGGATAATGTTACTTCTGCAAAGTGTCTTTTCCTAATCCCATTGTCAGTGCTCTCAAAGAAGCAACAACAGCGTGACTCTGGATTGGGTTATGGGAGGATGGATAAGTGGATATGTCTGGATGTTAAGGTAAGGAATATTGATCAGACTGTTTTTCCCACCTTTTCCAAAACGTTCTTTACACTAAAGTGAATCATCTTTTAGTGAGAACAAGTGCCAGGGCCACACGTATGCATAGCCTTCTGATGGCTAATGGGGCTTTGGATCTGCTTCAACAAATAGAATGAATTAATTTATACAAGGTAGGTACTGTAGACATAAAGAATGGCTGCAAATATATGAAATAGCAAGAAAACTCTTTTCTGTCTTGGTGGGAAAAAGTACTCTCTTAATTTTGAAAGAAATTAGATGCAGAAATCCAGGAGCACAGGGCTTTACATGTGAAATCAGAGAATTCTGTGTGCGGGTAGCACGTATAGTTCTTAAAGAAACTGAAGGATTAGCAAATCATGTATTGCCTGGCAGCATTGTCATGTACTGAGCTCAGCTCTCTGTACTGTTAATTGCTAGAATGATCTATAATAAGCTTTTGGCCCAAATTAAAATATTATTTTGGCCCAAATAAATATTTACTCTCCTAAACAATTTCCGTGCATACTTCATGTGTTAGGGCAGAGATAATTTCTAACAAGTATTTTAGATGTGACCACTATGTTTGGAGTATCGAGGAATGCAATAATAGGGATGAAGGATTTTTCTTTGCTGATTGGCATAAGAATGTTTATGGGTATTGTTTCTTCCAGTAATATAAGTGTGGCCCTACAGCTCCTTTAAGGGAGACACAAACATTACTCCAACATCACATCTTGAAACTTTGTCTTAGTTCATTGTCTAACTTAATTTATTTGTTCTCTCTAATTTTATTGTCTTATAGAGAAATTTAAACTCTTCCATTTTTCAGTGAGCCTACTAGTGTTAATTTTGTAATCACAATTAACCTGTTAATTTCAGACAGGAACAAAAAATACATCAAACAACTCTGTCTTTTCAGTGCAAATGACTGATAGAAACCCTCTTTTCCTGAATAGCTGAATAGCTGAATCCTCTTTCTTCATATACAATAGTAATTAAAAAAAGAAACCCTCATTTTCCAGGTTGGTAGACTGTTAGGCTACTGTTAAGCAAAATTCTCTTGTAATGAACAAGATTATAGAAAAGGTATGTCTATGAATGCAGGTGTTATGAATCTTTGGTAAAAATTAATAAAAGATTTTTGAAAAAAAAATAAAAACCAACACCACCCCTCTGAAATAAAACCAAAACAAACAAAAAAAACCCCACAAACCACAAAACCAGAAGAAAATAATTCTCAGGTTCCAAAAAGCAAATATTAGGGTGCATTTTAAGGAAGGCAGAAAAAACAAAAATAACCACAAAAATTCCCTCTCAGCAAGACTATGAAAAACTCCTCGAAACAGGTTAATCCCAGATTCTTCCTAAGTTTCTTTTCCTTTCCTTCACCTTCCTTTCTCCTTACAGTTGATTTTTGACATAACCCTTTGGCTGCTGTTTTTGTTGTAGCTTCAGAGCTGAGCAAAACACAACAGTTTCCTTTATAATTTTTATAGCACATACTGTTTAACAGACAGTTGCTATGCCAAGTACACAATATTGTAGGGGTTTTTTTTATCCTTATACTTTTTGCTATGAAAACTGGTGAAGTAAGGAAACATTCAGAAAATGAAGTGAGTAGTACCTATTCCATGTAATCTTTTATTTTATACAGTAATGGAAGGTTATCTTCAAAGATGGTAATGAATAACTATCTTTATATCTTTGGTAGGAAATACCAATATTGCCTACAAAAACTGAGAGATAATATTTCTGGCAATTTTACTATCACATGGCCTTACAAGCAGCAAAGTAGGCAGAGAAACTCATGTAAGAGAGACAGTAGTTTGGAAATGTATTATATGTGAAGATAAAATGGATCTTTGTATGGACATCAAATATATTTTTAATTCCTGGAGACAGTGCTGTTGAAGAAATCCAAACTCTCATTTGGACCTGGTTTATATGACATCTTACCAAAGATGTACATGTAAAGGAATACATTTATATTTCTCTCTAGCTTTTGATGATGCAAATCATAATCTAAAAAATGGCAGTTTATTCTCTAAACACACAACAGAATGATGAACACAACAAAACAGAATGTGCTTCAGCATACTCCCAGTCTGTCATGAAAATGAATGGTTGGAAGGCATGTATTGGTTGAGATCAGCTCTGAAATGTTCAGTTCTGATGGATCTGTGAGGCAAGCTGGAAGGGAGAACTGCATGCCTCAGGGAGCAGTGACAGAATTCCTGCTAGTGGACAACGCAGGAATTTTTGTTTTGCCTAGAGTGGCAAAACAGGGTGAAACTGCCCCAATCCCTGACTGTAACAGGAAAAAGATGGTGGAGATAAGGAAAGCAAAGGTAAGAAATCTTAAAGGTAGCAATTGAAAAAGTTAGCACTGATGAAATTAAATAAAATAAAATCATCCAATAAATGTCAGACTGTGCAGACCAAATGTCAGGAATAAAATATAACTCAATAACTATAATATATATTTCAGTAGAGATGGCTACATGCTCCTGAATTGATTCAGGAGTGTGCAGGTATGGGATTTTGCTTTACCTCCTAAGATATAAGTATCATCTTCAGAAAAGATTACTTTATTGGGATAATAAATATAAATAATAACATTTACTAATAAATATAATTAAAGAGTAACTCCATTGAAAAGAACCAATTTACATCAGTGTAGTATAACTCCATAGAAGAATAAAAGCAGAGTTCCACATCTACATTGGGGTTTGAGTTCTAAGTCACTCAGAACAGCATCGTGAAAGTGCTTAATGCCATCTTTTGGTTGAGGCTTACATGTTCTAGTCAGCTTATTTAATATGGTTCCACTGAGTTAGTATCCGCATTTTGACTGGGATAGAGTTATTTTTCTCCTTAGTAGCTGGTAAAATGCTTGGTTCAGATCTAGCATGAGAATAGTGTCGATAACACACTGATTTTAAGTTGTTGCTAAGTAGTGCTTGCTCTGAGTCAAGGACTCTTCAGAGAGCAGGTGCACAAGAAGCTGGGTGGGAGCAGGGTCAGGACAGCTGACCTGAATAGTCCAAAGGGATGTTACATTCCATAGAATGTCATGTTCAGTGTGTAAACTGGGTTGAGTTGGCTGCAAGGGATCGATCTCTGCCTGGGGACAGGCTGGCTTGATCAGTAGGTGGTGAGCAATGTTTTGTGCATTACTTTTCTTTATCGGGTTTTATTTCTCTCTCTCCCTTTTTCTTTACAATTATTATTATTATTAGTAGTAATATTACTTTACTTTGTTTCAATTATGAAACTGGTCTTGTCTCAACCCATGAAGTTTGGTTTTTCCTGATTCTTCTCATCTCACTGGAGGGGGAGGGCAGGGGCAGTCAGTACTCTGTGGTACTTAGTTGCCAGCTGGGGCAACGTATTGCCACAACAGTTATAAGTAGAGAAAAGAAGTTGTTTCAAATCCAGAAACTGTATTTAAGACCCTAGTCTTTGAACAATCTCTTTGCAGATATATTTCTGTGTGCACATGTATTCCTAATGACTACTGGATGATTCTTAAGGGGTTTTTTGGATTAAATATGTATGCAGATCTCATTTCAGAACAGAGATGTTTGCATGCAAAATCATACAATATTTTAAAAATAATTTCTCCTTTCTATCCTTAGGGGAAAAAAGACAATAACAATAAGAAAATGGTTGATAACATTGATTTAGAATAAGTGATAGAGTGCATGCTGCAAGTAAAAGTTATCTGCATGTAACCCCAGTAGGAAGATGTCTGAGTGTGGAGACCCAACTTTCTTCTTACCTTCTCAGCTGGAAGTGTAATACATTGATGAGACAATATGAGAAAGCTGACAGTTCTTGCTGTTCCCATCCTGTAGTTAAATAGAAAGCTTTATTCACCACTTTGTCTATAACCCTACATACATCATTAATTAATAACAAATAAGGAAAGAATTTAACAAACACGCTTGCCTAGAATGTGCATTAAGGCAACCACTTCATGAAAGTAAACAGATATATTAGGACTGCACCACCTCCTGTTTCCAACTCCCTCTCCCAGTGTGCAGACACAGCACACTCTGCTTTGCAAAAATAAAGGCTGTTTTTTGGAACTGACAAAAGCTTTCCTTTCACAAGGCTTGGAAAGACATAGAGCAATTATTTGGGCTAGAAGGTTCATTTGGTCAAGATTACTTGGTCAGTCCAACAAATTTGATTTCAGGACTGCTAAAACATTTCTTCTGAATAAGTGTCAAACCCTAACCTCGAATATCTCTACCATGGCCAATTACAATTCACCCTTTGCAACTCAGGCTTTTCCTGAGCTATTATCATAGCTTTTAAAATATATTCCTAGTATTTAATCCAAAATTCTCTTCTGCTACTGAAGCCCATTATTCCTCTTTCTGTTCTGACTGTCTCAGGGGAGTAATTGGTCCCTGTCTTCCTTAAACTATAGCTTTTTGGATTCAAGGACAATAATATGCCTTTTCTGTCTTCTTTGTGTATAGAATGAACATGCCCAGTTCACTTAGCCTTTTCTCAAATGTCTTCTTTTTTTTCAAACCTTTTATTGTTTCTTTGTGTCTCCTCTGAACTCTCTCCAATTATATATATACTTTTTCTTGAATTACTGCCCAAAACTCTGTGTAGAGTTCCAGTTTATTCTGGACTAGCGTGGATTAAAGCATAAGCATTTCTTCTCCTTTATTTTTATATGATACTTCTTTTTTGAGAGTACTCGAAAAGGGTGGAGAGAAAGTGATGATAGTTCTCTAACCTCTACCTTTTAGAGATATATGGAAAAGAGAATATTCATGTGCATTGGGTTTACATGCCCAGGTAGTGGTAGCGGGGACCTGCAGGGGTGGCCTCTGTTAGAAGAGGTCAGGGCTGCCCTGTGCTGGACATAGGTTGTTCCAGGAGCAGGAGATGCACCAGGTGTCAGAGAAGATATTCCCTGCATCCCGTTGAAGAGACCTCAGTGGAGAAATGGAAAGGAATATGAGGAAGCAGCAGCAAAAAGAAACCTCTCCATACTGATTGTAATCCCCCACCACCTCATCTTCCTGCAGCATTTGGGGTGAGGAGTCTGAGGCAAAGGAGTGAAGTTGAGCCTGGGAAAGAAAAGAAGGAAAGATGTTTTTTACTGTTTGACTTTTGGTTTTCCACTACACAAATTAGTAATTAAATATTTATTTTACCTGAAAATAAATTAATTTTCCTCAAGTTTCTCCTTCTCACAATGGTAAATAAGATATTTCCCTGTCTGTCTTGACACCTGGCCGTCCTTGCAACTGTTCTTCCTATTTTTCCTCCCCATGTCCCTGAGGGTGTGGGGCAGCAAATGATCAACGGGGTGGGCATTTAGCTTTTTGCCAAGCTTGTACCAGCACGTCATGGTAGATATTTTTTATATTAAATTATATGTGTCTCTTCTGTGAAAAATAATTATATCTAAACCCAACAAAATATTCATAATGCGCACACACACAAAAGAATTGCTTGAGTGACAGCTCATAAAAGCATCTTATTTATTAAAAAATAAAATAAAAGAAAAACAAATGACTGAATAGGGTTCACCACTTTATATTGTGAGAACGCTCCCCCAACATATTGTGTGTATAACTCATATTTTGACAGCTACTTGAATCTGTCAGTACAACTAAAGAAGAAATTGCCTGTCCATCTACATCTACATTGGTATTTGACTTTGGATCAGAGGCATACTTCTACAGTAAATCTCCTGATCATATCCACTTCCTCTACATAGGTTCTCATTCTGGAGAATGCAGATTTAATCCATTCAGATAAATCTGCTCTTCTTATGCTGTACTACTTGCTGATATCCCTATAACTTTTACTAGAATATTTTGGTTCTGCCCTTCCTTTAATATTTCAGTCCAAGGAGAGGCTAAGGACTTTATTCATAAGACATACTGAAAAGAAAATGTCCAGAATGGAGAACAATATAACATCCTGAGAATAGAAATGAGTAAACTGTTGGCTGCTGATTTCTTCTTATTATATGCCTTCTGTACTGCTGACTCTGCAAATGCAGTTCCATCTAACAGGGAGCAATGTATGGTGGTTTTGACAAAACACTGATATTTTGTTTTGTTTCGCTTTGTTTCATTTTGTTAGAAAATGTTATCTGCTAGGCTGCTTGGAGTTGATCCTCCAAGATCTAAGACACCAAAGAAGACTCCCAAGTAGACTGCTATCAGTACCTTTTCTGTTACTTATATGTGTAAAACTGATCACACGATAGCCTGTAGAAATTACCTACAATGTGCAACAGGAAGCTTCACGTGTACATTTCTACTTTAGTGAATTAAATATGTGGTACCATGCATATTTTACTTATACTTTTGCTTACTTTACTCAATTCAGTTGTTAAGGTCCTTTTAGGCATTGGCATGCATATTGTATTGTTGCTCAAATTCCACTTGAATTTTCTCATGTATCACATATACTGACTAACAACCCGTGACATTCTGCTTATCAGAGGTGAAAAAAATAAAAGGATGATTTGTTCATGTGGCAGATTTAATTTTGATGAGGTAACAAAATTCATTACTATTTTATTCTGATCAGGATTTCTGAGAGAGTCAGAAAGGGTTGAGAGGGCTGCCCCAGGAGTGGGCAATGTCATGGTTTTTCTTTTGGCCTGTGTAATATTTCCACTTAGGGGAATATTAACATGTTCAATCCTTTGTACAACATTTTTCTTTGTCAGCATCTTGCTTTGAGACCTTATCCGCAAAAAAATGACACTTGGCGTATGACTACGGTGACTTGGGGATTGGATGGATTCATCTTCTGTTTGTCATTCAGTAACAGGTTCATGTTGAATCCTCCACATGCCTGAAGAAAATAGTGAAGACAAAAAATTCTTTTTTACATTGTAGCTCCTTTGTTTGTAAAATTTGATATCTGATACTCACTGCTCCGTGTTTTTCCTATTTTGATATTCAAGATTTAAGTGTAATTTTAATTCCATGTGACCACTAATCTTAAACATAGAGGGTCATTGAACAGATACTACTTTCATTTCCCCACAAATTTATATAAGCTGAAAAGAACCAAGGAAATGGCATACTAGTTGTATTGCCTTAATTAGATAGATTTTAAAGACAAATTATTGCAAATTATAATAATAACATGTACATATATTTATATATACAGATACACATCTTCTTTTAATAAACCATTTCTATACTGTATATCAAGTGATTAAAATTCATTGATATTTCCAGGAACCCACATACAAGAAAACATCATGGAGGATCATTTGCCGAAGGATTTCCAATATACCATCAAAAGGTGCTATTAGTGGCCTTGGAAATTAAAGCAAAATTGTGCTATTGGCACAAATGGCCACTTTTTGACAAATTTGAACACAGCCTAGAGATGAAGCAATGCATAGGCATCACATATTTTGTGCTATACTTTGCACAGGCAATCACATATTTTTTATTGTGCGCAGAACTGTGTATCAAACTATGAAAACTTCCCATAACTGACCATGTAGTTTTCATTAGACTATATCTGTAAGTCTGGACCCAAAACAACTAGTTCCACTGACTGTACTTCAGAACTGAGAATGGGTAACTTAACATGCTGTTATCTTCTCCTGCACTGGGTTTTATGTACGTTTTATCAGAAATACCAGTTGGGGGAAAGGGGGGGTGAATTTCCTGATGTCAAAACACCTTCTATTCAGAGGTTCAAAACTTTGAGAAAAACCTAAGGACTACAACTTCTGCAAGGGAAGGAATGCAGAGAGATTAATCTCTTTAAAAAACAATACAAGGGCTAGAGAAGTAGCTTGTGTTTAGAAGATAAGTATTGTTATGCATTATACGTAGTCCGAAAAAAGGTGCAAAGCAAGAAAATCTGAAACTTCTCTTTCTCCAGAATAGATACTTTTCAATGTGGGTGCACCATGATGAATAATGATTGTTAGCTATTTTGATCCAACTTTGCAAAAAAAGTGTTGCTTCAAGGGTACTTCTTCCTGGAAGAATAACTAGTGTGTTTTATGTTAGTCTTCATGTCCAGTGGAAATGAAGACTATAAAAATTGAACTAATTGTTTCATTCTAGTTGTGGTTGTATTATTATTATTAGGTAATTGTTAATGTACTTTTGGAAATTAATCTTGCTACTGTTTCCAGTAGGTTTCCAGGGTATAATTTGGTTTTATGGAGACCTAATGATACATGAAAAATGTTACTGGATAACAAACTCTGTCTTCTTTACCATGGAAAGCTTTGGATGTGTTGTATGCAGCCAGCTGAAGATTTCCAAATCTGCCCATATCTACTTAAAGTGCCATTGTTAAGAATTCATCAAATAGCTGAAAAGCCATATTAAAACTACAGTACATTTTCCCAGTGTTAGAGTTCTTTAATTTAATGATCATCATCAGAAGAGACATAACATCATCGAGGATTTTATTTGATAATTCAAATAGAGTGAAAAGAGATATGATAAGGTTAAAAAAGTGATACCTAACCATCTGTGTAATTGTTAGAGGATTTTAAAAATTCTACCTGCTTATTATCATTCTAACTCTCTTTACAGATAATAAAACATTCACAGCAGATATTTTCTGGGATTATCATATCTGTAATATGTCTAAAAAACAAACAAATCTATGAACAGAGCTTGTCAATCAAGAGACACTATGCTTTCTCCTAGATAGCAATCACAATCATAAATAATTTCTAATGCTGATATTCAGCATAGAGTTAGACTAATCAGGCTTTATGATCTGCACATATGATGAATATCTAACCAATGCATTGCCCACAGGCCCCTTGATATATCAGAGAGAATAAAAAATAACGTCGTTTCTGGAGGAAATTTTACTTAAACACAATAAAAATTACTTTTAGAAGACTGACACTCCCTCCCATAAGATCCTTATGACAAGCTGTTGCTGGATAAACAGATAGTGAGGTGGGTTGAAAACTGGCTGAATGGCGAGGCTCAGGACATGGTGATCAGTGGCAGGAAGTCTAATTGGAGGCCTAGACATCAATACAGGGTCCCAGTACTGTTTAACATCTTCATTAATGAACAGGATAATGAGTTAGAGTGTTCTGCCATTGAGTTTTCATGTAATCCAAAACCCAGAGGAGTGGTTGATATACCAGATGGTTGTGCTGCCATTCAGAGGAACTGAAAGATTGGAGAAATAGTCCAACAGGGATCATATGCTATTCTAAACAGAGAAGCACCAAGTCCCTCATCTGGGGAGGAATAACTCCATGCAACTGTACAGTTTTGGGTTTGACCAGCTGGAAAGGAACTTGCAGAAAGAGACCTCAGAACAGAAAACAATCTGACCATGGCCCAGCAATGCACTCTTGCAACAGAGAAGACCAACAACAACCTAGACTGCATTAAAAAGCTAATGCCTGGAAGGTCAGGTGAGGTGAACCTTCCCTTCTCAGCACTGGCAAGACACATCTGGAGTGGTGGGGTCAACAGCACAAAAAAGACAGCAAAGGGCTGATGCAAAGGCTGTTTTCAGGGCCACATAGGTAAATAAGAGATTTGTCATAAGGAGAGGCTGAGAGATCTGGGGCTGTTCAGTATGAAGATGAGAAGCCTTAGGGGAATCATATTAAAAACGATGAACACCTGAGGGGAGACTTGAAAGATCTTCTTATCATTTACACACAGTGATGACAAGCAATGGACATAAATTGAAAAAAGAAAAATTTACTTTTAGAAAGAAAAACACTGATTGTCCAACACCAGAATAGCCAGAGAACCTGTGGAGTCCTGATCCCTAGAAAAATTCAAAATCTGACTGGAGATAGTCTTGAGGAACCTGCCCTGCTTAGCCTTGCTTTGAGCAGACAGCTTGGAGTAGACAACTTCCAGAGGTGCTTGCCAACCTGTTATCATTGCTGTCCAATATTCCTATCTCCTGGGCTGAATCTTATACATGTCACATTGAAAAACACAACTAAATATTTTGTTTTCTAAATTTAAAAAAAAATCTGTTTTGTATATCTGATTTGTCCATGCTGAAAGAAGCTTAGATGTATTGGCCTGAATATTACAGTACATGCAAGTAATTTAAGGTAGAATGTTCAGATTTGGTCTTTAGAGAACTGAGAGTTCATTCCCTACAGTTTAGAGCATCATAAACATAAGCACTACATATTCATAAAAAGAAGACAACAGGAGTGAGACGAAACTACAGAAAAACTTGCATCAAGAACCAACACATCCATTTCTACTTTTCATGCAATGAAAGTCTTGTTCCCAGAGGTTACACAAGAAACTCCAAGAGCAATAATTTTTTTCATAAATTTTATATGGAAGTCTGCCAAGAGGACAATCCAGAAAGGATTTTTGAACAATGGAGGGCTGCTTCAGTTTAGAGTTTGGAGATTTTTTTTCTGTGCAAACACAGACCACATGAAGACCAATAACATTGGATGATAGCGAATTAAAATTTAGACAACATTTAAGATATCCCAGATCATTATTTAACAAAGTTTTCTATATCTGCAGTTTATAATAAATATGTAAGTTATGTAAACTTGTGATAAATATGTGATAAATATGTGATATTACTGTATGGATTGTTCTCTGTGTATCCATGTGGATGTCTCTTCTGCTTACTGAAGACTCTTGACTGCAGCAGACTGATCCTGCTGTGGGCAAAATAAAAATGCTGTTTCTTTGTTCTTCACTGTTACTATTACAGCCAATCTGATATATGGCAGTAGGTCACCAGTCAAAGCCTATATTACTGCAGGCAATGAAGATAACACCTGACATCACTGACCAAGCTTCACTGAGTGTGCTATGCAGTGCACAGAATTTTGAAGTGAAAGGAATATTTCATACTATAACCTCAGCTGTCTTATAATGAGATAAGCCACACAAAAGAACAAGTAAGGAGGCCCAATGTTGTTCTTGAATAGAAGACTGTTCATTTCAATCCCGGACCATGAATGAACATGAACTCAAACACCATTATTTTTTAATACTTCTGTGTGGAGTTTTGGCACAAGATAAAAAGGTCTCATTTAGATTCTGAATTACCTTATTTTGAATTGTCTTCACATATCTTCAATGTCTCCCACTAGGACATATGGATCTGAACAAGCTCTTCATGGATTGCTAGATCAGATTGATGAGTTTGTAAGATTCAGAAGGAATCAAAACAATATTTAAGGTTTATTTTCTTGAATGGCTATAATAGAGTGGCTATGAATACCATTTAATATTTTCTTAGAGATTTTAATATATTTTTAAAATATTTTGACATAGTAAAAAAGTATAATTCAAACTTTCCAGAAACCATTTATCTTGGGAAAAAAAAAAGCTAAACAGATATAACTTGAGAGAAAAGAGGTGAAAGAAAGCATTGAGAAGCAACCTATTGTCAAGCTGACTGTTCAATACCCCTGCCTAGCACATATTAATTAATTACTCAGATGCATAGTCAATAAGGAAAATTTGGAGTTATGAACAAAAAAACCACCACCACCACCAAAAAAGTTTCAAAATAAAGGGTCATAAAACATTAATGACAGCACCGAATTCCAATTAAATAAAGTGAATTTTGAATTGGACTTTTCAAATATATGTAAGTAAAGCCTATTAGGAATCCCACATTCTATTTGCCCATAGGAAATTAGACTGCTCAGGATTCATGGAAGATATTAAGCCCTTATGCAGGAGTTCTCTCCTTTATGAGTTTTATGTAGCATTAACAAGTGCCATCACGTGTATTTGCTGGATTAATTACTTCAAAGACATAAATTTTTTTTGAAGTGGGGCACAGTTTTATTTAGACATACATTTGGAATAACTGTAATTATTATTGTTGCAATGTTCTGTATTTCTCTATTCAGCATTTTTTGAGGGAGGGTACAGACACTGCTTAATTAGAAATCTTCATGTGAATTTTATTCTTGCCTTAAGTTTTAGAGGTACCTGTCCAAAACACTTTATAGAAAGACTCTCAATGTGACAATGGAATCAATTTCTACTGTATTGAATCGTGTTGGATCCCTGTAGTGAGAATAAAATCTTGTACCATACTTGAAGCTAGAAATGGTGTTTATATTTACAATTCTTCACTTTTTCTGCAATTCTTGCTGTTCATACATCAGATCATTCTTGCGTTTTCAGCCAAATATTTCCATCAAATGGGAATATTCACAAGGTACATCTTTACTTAGTTTTTGTAGGTTTTTTTTCGTTTAATTTTGACAACTACTATATATGATTTCCTAATATACATTTCATGGAGTGCAATCATCAAAAATTCATACGGCTTTTATTCACCACAGCATTGTCTGTCTTATAACTGCACTTCTTACTTAGTTACTGCCTATATTTCTTCCTAATCTGTCAGTGCTAAGGCCTGTAACATTATTACACTGTATTTTATGCTCATTTTTGGGCAACTTTGTACAACTATTTACAATTTGCCGGTGGGGGGGGGGTTTAGGTGTCATTTTGGGTAAGAGTAGTAATAACATTTCTGTAATATCTAGAGGTCAACATTTTAGGAATCCATTTTCCTAATAAGCATAGTGTTTGTAAAATCAAGGTCTTGCTTAAAATGGTTCCAAAACAAATAAGTGGAGGAAACAAACAATGGAGTGAGAGATTTACCTAATGCCACACATCTTGTAAGAAGAAGATTAAAATAGTTGCTTGGACATGAAAATGTTCTTACCATTCTTTTTATTTAATGAGGAGAATTCACTATTCATAACTCTTTTATTCTGATGGCAGTGTCTAATTGTGATTACATTTCAAATTTTGGAGACCCTGCTGAGCCATGGGTTAAGGCACCGTCAGCATGAGTTTCTGGGAGCCATTAGGTAATTCAGGTTTCATATCTGTTCAGAGTTAGCCGGGCTGGAATTTCTTTTATTTCTTTAATTTAGTGCAAATGATCTTGGTTTATTACACATGATTATGTAGCAGGTGATGATTGAGGTTAATGTGATGACAACTTTCTGCATAATGCAAAGTAAAAGGGGAGAGAAAACAAAAGAATGCTACAATTTCTTTTCTTTTATTCTTGCCAGGATAAAAATATTAGCCATATATTAAGTCATTATAATAGTATCAGCAATCACCATAAAAAGGGGATACATAAAAATTAGCACACTAAAAAGACTAAGAGCTCAAGGAAATCAGACAGTTTGGACATACAGCTTTAGTTACTCATGTTCAGTGTACAGGGAAAATGGCTGAACTCTGGGATCAAAAGCGGTTGTAGTTAATTAATTGTGGGCATATTTAACATGTTCATTAGAGCAAGGAGTTTATTTGGCAAATTACTACTTCGTCTATTATTTAAGCCTATGCAATGCAGACATTTGAGAAATTTGATGGCATAAGGTGCTGACATAAGAATGTGCTTGAAGGGTGTTTCGGAGAAAAGTCTAGAATCTCTGGTTTGAATGCTATTTCTCTCTGTCCTTTTCTTTTTTAACTATGAGAAGAACATGTAACAGACACAAAATGACTCAGAGATAGAGCTCCCAGTTTTCTCAAAAAAAGGAAAACAATAACAACAAAGAAAAAAAATAATTTACTGCAATGTTTGCAAATGCTGCTGTATGCACATCATGGTTTATTGACAAAATTTAGGCAAACATCCAAGTTATATGATTTTTTGCTTAAATTAACAGAACAGCAACCAAAAAAAGCCCTCCAAAAAACCCTACCCTAGTAGATACTTTCCTCTTTCAAAGTGACTGTCTAAGCTTGCTCAGGAAATTAATGCTGAGTTCCTTACACAGAGGCCTCAGTTATATCTCATCACCCATACTTTCCCTTTTTAGTTACACCATACTTCACCTTACATAAGTACAGAAATTATTTATATTTCAGCTAACTCAGAGAAACTAAAAAGCCTCTCATGTACCTTTCAAATTCCCTGTATAATTGGAATCCCAGATGCTTGCTTCTGGTTTTCCTGCAATGACTCATGTGGAAGAGGTCAGCAATTCTCTCAAAGTAAGTGCTTTTAAATACTTTTTTCTGACTCACAGTAATCAGTACAATTAATTTAAGACAGATCAGATTATATTTTTCTGTTTTTCTTAGACAAACCAGATAGCTCCTTTCTTTTCTCTTCTAAGAAGCTAAAAACATACATGTCTGATTCCATAAAGCCTTGAACATGTGAGTTGCACATAAGAACTACTGGATACAATTTCACAAAATCGAGCAACAACATGCTTGTCTATTTGTGGAAGGCTGAGGTATGCATCACAAAATCTCCTCAGACATATGGAGAATGAAAAAGTCCATTGGCTTTCCCTGCAGTAGTTTTACTCAAATTTCTGGGCCAAAAGTCTCTATAATTACGTTTATGGGCTATTATTATTTGAGCTACAGCATGAAATTGTGAAAGAGCTTCCAACATTATTAACAGTCTAATTGTAATTGTATGTATTTGAATTTTAAATATGCTTTTTGGTCTAAATCATGAGTTTTATTAGGGCAAGATTGGAACATTTAATTGTAGTAAATGGAGGCAGTCACTGTCGTGTTTGCAAAAAAATCCCTTAACCCAAGCAGACAGCAGCTATTTCCACTGCTGCTGGACACAACCTTTTATGCACCATCAATTCTTGTGCGTGTAGGAGTGTGGTAGTTTGGGCACTGATTTTTCCTCCGTTTGGGCACCATTTTTTTCCTCTGTTCCTAAAAACCCAATTTTTCGTAACTTGCTAAAACCATAACAAGGAGCTGATCACTGGTTTGTGATGCTCGCCCCTAAGCCCCGAAAAACGATTGAGGCAAAGCTGTCACCAAAACTGAGAACAATGATAACAGCTTCAATTCAGAAAACAGTCACAGATTCTTCCTTTGGACTAAAATTCAAGCTACATGGACAAATTTCACGTATTAAAAGCCAAATTCCAAAAACATAGTAGAGTGATTGCGATACTTTTACCAGTAAAAATTTTCGTTATTTGCCTAAAGCATTTCCATGTCAAAAAGAAAAAGGTGCATTGGGATTCTTCTGTTAGATGGATACATTAATATAAAAATGTGTGATGTCATCTAAACATTGATACCTAAGTGCTAGGAGTTTTTTTAGTGATATATTTCTTACATGAATTTAAGATAAAGTAAACCGGCATAAAGCTTTTTATCATTGATACTTGCTGCTTGATTGAGATATCAGCATACCAGTGCTTGTCACATACAGAGAGTTTCAAAAATAATTTCAAAAACCTGAGAAAAATAGAAAACATAAATAAAAAGGGAAATGCAATAAATGTTAGCTGGGGATTTTCTTTTTCCATTGTCTACTATCATGAATAAGCAGCCTTTTATTATTTTTTTTTTCCCAGAAGTGCAGACTGTTTTTCTATTTATCACTACTGGAAGGGAAGGGACACTAGAGAAAGAAAGGAAAAAACCCAAACCAGAGAATCACAGAATCACAGAATGGGTAAGATTGGAAGGGACCACAGTGGGTCATCTGGTCCAATCTTTCTGCTCAAACAGGGTTATCCTGGAGCACATTGCACAGGATTGCATCCAGGCGGTTCTTGAGTATCTCCACTGAGGGAGACTCCACAACCTCTCTGGGCAATCTGTTCCAGTGCTCAGTCACTGAGTTCTTCCTTATATTCATGTAGAACTTTCTGTACAACAGTTTCTGCCTGTTGCCTCTTGTCCTATTGCTTGGCATCACTGAGCAAAGCCTGGCTCCACTCTTTTAACACCCACTCTTTAGATATTTATAGACACTCATGCTGTTCAGTCAGTTCTCAATGCACCTCAGTGTCCACACTTCCTGAGTTTGCCTATGAGGATATTGCAAGACACAGAACCAAAGAAAAACCAAAAGACAAAGAGCAATATAGTCTTATAAGTAGTAAGAAAAGATGCAATTTTCATTCTAAGTGCACTGAGCTTTTCTTGCTTTTCATTGAAAGGGAACATCTACTGAGGACAATGCAGTTACTTGTGTAAGTTGCTTTAACTTCTACCAAAAGTATATTATATTCAAATGTTAGTCTCTTCTTACTTATGAACTAGACTACATGCCATCATAAATAACATTAAGTGTTTTTAAACCTGAAAATGTAATGCTATCATAGAAAGGTGGGCAGGGGGTTAAGAAGGCAGGAAAGGAAGAAGGCAGGAAGGGAGCGATAAAGTGAGGCAGGTCACAATGGAAGAACAATCCTTCAGGAAAATAAATGTAAGCAACTAAAGGCCAATAAAGTTGCTTAGTTATCTACAGTGACCACATTGTCATTTTTCTCTTAGTAAAAGGAAATAATTAATATGATGATGCCAGTCCTAACAGGTATTTTGTGGATGGACATACAAGCACTAAGTGACATTCAACTGTTAGTTTCTTAATGCAAATCTCAGGCTGAAATCCTAGCCATCACAGTATTCTGGGTATCTTGAAACCCAAACCAAAGCAAGAATAAAAGCAACCACAAAAACAAAGCAACAACAAACCTACCGACCCTCCACCAACAAAACAAAACAGAAGAAAACAAAACCAAACCCCAAAACTTCACGGAGTTTGAGCTCAGAAATTCTTTACCAGTGTCAATGTTAAGAGTTAATGTTTCCAAGGACAGCTTGAATAAACTCAAGACAAGGAGCTGATTCGTCATCAGATGGACTCAAGATAGTCCATACTTATTCCACCTTATTTCAAGTGCTTGAATGAGTTGTTTAAGAATTTAAATCTCTTCCTTTAGGTTCCCCCAGGAGAGAAAAAGAATTCCCCAGCCCCAGACATTACTTAACTCTCACATCCGCTCTCTCATACTCCTGTCTGTATTTCCTGACTGTAGGGCAAGCCTGACTAGCTAGATTGAAAAGAAAAAACGGACTTTGTAAAAAACTTTGCCTTGTGATCAAGGGATACACAGAATATCTTGCACCATGATGCTGAGAGGCAGCAGCAGTCTTTCTTAGAAGAAAACAGAGACACCTGTAATAGAGCCAGGGAGTCAGTTAACAGATTAATAATGTTTAATTCAACAATTTTCCCCCTAGCTCTCTGTCATTTACTTATATAGTTAAACTGTGCTCTAGATTCAACTTATACTCTGAGGGACAACTCTTCAGACTGACACAATTTACTGTTGTAAAAAAATGTTAGTAGTACTCATGGGGCTAAACAAGAATGAAGGAAGAACATATACCTAAAAGACATCAAGGGAACTTTATTCAAAACAAAGAATACTATCTATCTAAACCAGAATTCTGAAAGAATTGCGCAGACAAGTGGAATATGTGGTGGATGGAGTAATAAAACACTCATAAAATTATCCTTAAAGTCACCTACCCTTACTATTTCTGATTTTAACTTGAAGTTCTATGAGTATCAGTTAAGCAGTTTTCACTGCTTAATTTTTCCCCTCAGTTGGCTTTAATTAAGGTTGCACTTGTGGCAGACTCTTCAACCTGACAAATTTCCAAATACACCTTTTAGACAAGTGAAGTTTTCTTGTAAGAGAACAGGTTTTCCTGATATTATGTATTTCCTGTTATGGGCAAGTATAACAATATTTATTTATTAGCAATATGTTTGCATTCAAGTTAATTCCAGAAAACTGAGATGGTGTGGGGAAAATATTTGAGCAGAAATGAAAACAAAATATGTAGGTGTACTTATTGGTACTTATTATGATGCTAATCTTGTAATTGTCTCTGAAAATAACTGAGTTTATATTACTTTTGACTTATGTTGGGCTGATCCAAGAAGAATGAGGATAACACCTTTTTGCTAAGGCAGAACTGGAAAACTAAGAGAAAAAACTAGCTTGCCCATGATACAGAATGTCAGTAATGCAATTAATAAGTCAGTTTTCAGAATCAAGCACATCACAGTGATATTAGGCATCTCCTATCACAACATTCAAAATGACACAGTAAGTTACAAACACAAGGCAATTTTACCTATCACATAGAATTTCTTGTTATCTTAAGAACCTTAATACATTCTGACAGTCTGTCATCAAGCAATCCAGTTTCAGGATAGCTTTTCTGGCTTAAGCTTTCACAGCAGCTGGAGTCCTATAAGAGGAACACCCACTGCACTAAAATCACTATTTTTCCTCCTAATGTATTCCAGTGCTACTATCATGAGAAGGAGTTACACTTCTTCACTTTATGAGTCGATTAAAGCATAACAAACTGTTTGTATGTTGAAAAAACTGTTCAAAAATAATCTGCTTCATCACTCCTTTCTTTACAGTGTTAACATCATGGAAAATCCAGGAGATGTGTGTCAAAACCAGCTTTCACATATTCTTCATTGTGCTGAAAAATTAATGTAATTAAAAGCTAACTAAAGTGAGTTTGGCATGCTTATATTTGTCTGTTTCCCATATTACTGTTCAAAAGCCTTCAGTTTCTGTCTTCTGCCTGTGTATGAACTACACTTTAAGCAATCTGGTTGGATTTAACTACAGATTAAGAGAGCTAAATTTTCCTTCCTACATGTCAAAATTCCCAGGACAGGTAATTACATTCAAGACAGTAAAGGAAATCTGCACACTTACGCATCTCACTGTATGTTTATACATGGAGTCAGCCAATTACAATAGACCTCACATAGGCAAGAATTGCCATCTCAGGTAATTTATGGTGTCTGAGTCATCTTCAGGGACTTGTAGGTATGACAGCAGACCTACAGAAGACCTGTGAGTGGTTGATGGAAACCAGATAGGAATCTCTAGGTCATGTACAACAGCAAGCCTATCCAATGAGCACAACTGGAGTGTCATAGGTGGCACACCCATTTCACCTGAAGTGAGTCTTCATTGAGCATAATGACAATAGAAATTTAGGCAAGTTAACATGTAGATACCTGCAGCTTCAATCTGAAGCTTTTGAAACCAAGTTCTATTTTAAACTAAATTTTAATTTTTAAATTTTGTATTCAAGTCATATTTTTTCTAACTAATCATATTAAAGTCACGTGTTCCATGTCTTTGCTGCCTAGTTTCAGTTCTTGAAGGCTTGCCTCTTCTTTCCCAGTGATATCCTTTTCTCTCTCAATTTTTTTCCTATTTTTTTTATTTTCCTGTAATTTTTATTGTCTACAAATCTTTATCTTATCTCTTGTAGAGCATCATATAGCTATATTTTGTCTTTTTTTTGGTTTTAAATTACAGAAATATCTCTCTTGAAGAAAATTCCACTACAGTAGTCCTTGATTTCCTCCCTAGTTATTTTCTAAATGTCTTTTATTTGTATCTAAACATCCCAATATCCTCTAGGAACTATATACATTGCTACTATACCTGTACAGTTAAATATTAATTAATTCAACATGATAGGAAAAAGAATAAATTTAAGCCTTAAAAGAATTGCTTAGCAGCTCCAGTCAGCCTCTACTTCACAGTCATGCAGTGTGTTTCTGTCTTAAAATAGCTGCTTTTGGTTGTTGGTTGTTGAGGTTTTTTCTGTCTATAAGCTAAAGGAAATTAAATTACATGGCAAACCTTATGGGGTGGATAATAATATACTGAATTAGATTTTCAAGTAACATATGAAGAGATTTTGAATCTGTGTAGCAACTATAGCTTTTCACAACAACATTTGCTCTGAGGCAAGGCTACCAAGATGAAATCTAGATTTTGTGAAAGTTTGTTTCTCGATTTAATCTTAGGAATTCAGCTCTGATTCTGTTTTTTGCAGCTAGAGCAGAAACCCACTTTTGGCTTCAAGGATAGAAGAGAACAAACGTGGACAATGCTCAAAGAAGCACCCAGACATGAGCACCAGCGCAAAGGAGACTATCAGCAAAGATGTGCAGCAAGCACTGCCCTTCACTAGAAAATACTCCTATTTCCATATAAAATCCCCCAAATCTTAGGAGTATCTGTAAGACTATTCACTACTTACTCAAATATTTCTTTGTTACTTTTTGTTTCATTTTCAGGCATCCATCTAGAAGCAATAAAATTGATCAATGCACAGTAAATAACTGAATGTCATTTAGCTCAACCATTTGACAAATAGAAAAATTTGAAAAAAAGCACAGTAGCAGTATGAGCTGGCATTAAAAAATCACAAAAATATGAATATTATTCATAATGTTGCATACCTTTGATAGCTTTTTGTAAAACAAAAAAGTATATTCTACTAAATACAAAAGCTTTTTCTGCAATGTCCATATTACTTATGATCAGAATCAAGAAATCATGGAGTTATATACATTTGGAATGACATCTAGCCCACCTGGGACGCCACCTCGCCCACCTCTGCACTGAAAGTAAGGCCATCTTCAACACCGGGTTCTGTAACAACAAAAGAGTGCAGATCTTACAACAAGACCTTATATGAATTTTGTAAAAGAAACCGGAAAACTTCTTTGTAACAAATTATTACATTGAATTTAGCCCAAATGCCTAACCATGATGCAAACAGCATATACACCTATAAATCTTAGGTTATAATACTAATTAGCATAAATTTAGTGTATTTTGATGTTTGACCACAGGGATTTTAAAGATGTATAGAAATTAAGTGTACGTATGTATAGCATACAGAACTGGAAATGTTAAGTCCATCTCTGTGGCGTTGTGTGAGGGTCAGAACTAAATCACCACATAAGTACGATCCAAGTGTTGGTGAAAAGTGGAATTATTTATTAATATAAAGAGATATTTTATACCTTTATATGCTTGAATGTCATAAGGTCATTGGTCCTTTGGCCATCCACCTCTCAGGGTGATTGGCTAAGTTACTACAACACCTTATAGAAAATATTGTGTATTCAGTACAATAACAAGTTCACAGGTGCATGATAAGGAGACGTCTCGTTAGAGAAACATCTTCGCTGTTTACATAGCTTCTATGAGAAAGAACAGCTTCTTGCATTCTGCAAAAAGCTGGAGAATTCCTCTGCTGAAAGCTTTTCAGTATCCACACATCTCGACTTATCTTCCAAGGTTCTGCAAGCTTATTTCAAAGAAAAATAATAATCATGTTCAATATCATTATTTTACAGAAATTAACATAAAATTTGTGATACCATGCTTATTTGCCCTGTTTTCCTACATTCATAGAAAAAAAAAATTAAATCCGTTTTCTTTGGTTTATTGTTTGTTTGTTTCTAATAGTTTAGAAATTTTTCACTATACTTATTTTTCCTTGAAGGTCAAGCCCCAATTAACTTTGAATAGCACTCTATTTTTCTGCTATGCACAAAAACCAAGAAAGTAGAAAAATCCATGGCCTGCTACCAGAAACACAGGAAACAACAAATCTATTCAGATATATTTTTATTTTACATATACATTGCATGCATGTATGTATATATGGCTGATTTCACTGCAGTATCAATAAAGTACATCTTTGGAAACAGCAAAATCCTTGGGAAAATAGTGGCAAATCCTACTTCCTTGGATATAAGGAGTCTTGGAGATTCAGAGTGAGATGAATGGGTCAATTCATACATCTCAGAGGCTTTATTCTGTTTTTCTACTTGCCTCAGGCAAAAGACAGATCATTGGTTTACAGTGTCTTCGTGTGTTTGAGGTTATATCTCTTGAAACTATAGAGGATAGAAATACAATAAAAATACATATATATAAACTTAGGATCATGGAAAACAAATTTTTAGGGAGTGTTTAATTTCAGTGTAATAGGAAACACACAGCTCTATTTACAACAAAATATACAGGCATGCTTCTAGGAGGTGTAAACCTAGAAATTGCCTTATAATTCTTCCAAAGAGTATAGAGGCATGACAAAAAAAACCACTGAGTTATACTCAGCACCCAATTTTCATCATCTTTTTTTGTTGTAAATTTATTTCAACCTCTTTCAACCCTTCTATTTCATTTAATAACTGATTTTTCTTTGATGAAAATGTTTATTTTTTAAGACCATAAAATAGTAAAAAGGAATAAGCAAATCTTGTAAAGAAAACATTACTGAAAAATTGAAAATGCGAGGCAAAAAGCATTTCGTTTTTAAGGATTAAGGTATAGACACTGTCATTCTCTGAGTATCTTCAACATAATAGTCTGTGACTTGAAGGTAATATGCAATGAGTGTGATGCAGAGGTTGTTATGGTTTCAGGGGCTTCTGTGACTTTTACTGACTGTAAAATCCTATGAAGAAAAATGTTAGACCTGACCCTGGAGGTAAAATTCAGAGAATTACATAGCTTCCCTATATATTGCAAATATGCATATACATGTAACTTCATATAAAAACAAAACCCGTTTTTCCTCCCATTAAAAGAAAGCCAATACTGCTGCCTATATGCTTCCAAGAACTCAGAATGCTTCAGAATAATTGTGCCAACTTAAAAAAAATAAAAATTAATTAGTATCCACACATAGATGTTATACAGTGGCCATGGGGTTTGGAAAGTTACCTAACCATTCCTAGAATAAATATTTTTACTACACAAAAAAAAAGTATTTCAAATTCTGTTTTAAAGGAATATTTCCAAAGTTAGAGACATTATATTGGTATTCAGTGGGAGCTGGGTGCCTAACTGCCCTTCATGCTTTTCAGTCTCCCCTTTTTTTCTTATGGATGTTCTAAGTAAATCAAAGTCAGTGGAAAGTTTCTCGCTTGGTTCAGGGGTGTTTAGATCAGGCCGCAAAGGCCTGAACTTTTCCCACTGGTGACAACATCAAAATCTGTTGACTTATGGCTTCAGGACAAGTCCCTAAAGTGCCTTCCTTCTCATAACATGCACCATTTCCTTTTAAAACATTCGTTTTCCACAAAGCCCTCACAATTCATATTAGTATTGTTTACCTGGAAATAAACTGTGCATTTCCTATGGATTCATCATCAATGTTGCCACAGAGTTCTAGATTAATTTAGAATTCTAGTAGTTTTTCCTCCAATTTACTAGGAAGATTATTATAGCGTACAAAATACTCTTCCCCACCCACCACTACTCACCATACATGTGTGCCATACACTCATGGCATTTTTTTTAATATCTTCCCTTCTCCTAAATGTCTCGTATTACACCCTGCAGGTAAAGTAAGAATGAAAAAGTAAAACATGAAATGAAGAAAACATACTATTAAAATCCATGTTTAACACTATGAAGTAATTGAGTTCTTTACAACAAAAAAGGGGTTTTTTGGTCTTCAGTATGTTCTTGAAATAACAAAACCAAGGATTTTGTTTGAAATTATTGCTATTCTGGACCCTTCCCTCTCCTTGACTTACTGTTCTGTATCAAATTACTTGATTATCTTATCATTCAGGGAAGAAAATGCACAGTTCCAGATGAATAAAAATTATTTTCTTCATGTGATGGCATTACAAGACTTTATTACTCATAGTAATAAAATTGAATAAGAGACTGAATGAAAATGATACAAAAACCATAATTCTTAATTCTTGCTTAACTATTTTTTCTATCAGTATGTTTTAGTTTCTTGGTAAGGGGCAACAGTAGCAGCATTTTGTTTCTTGTTACTAAATCTGCATTTATGAACTAAAACTATGCTTTTGAGGTCATTCAGCAGTTTACAAAAATACTGTTTAAGATAATCTAAAAATATTTTAGCAAATAAGAACATAAAAACTATGAGCAGCAGTTAAAAAGTAATTACTATTAAAAAGTAAATAGATAATGGGTAATCAGAGCACAAATATTTCAGATGTCTCATGTCTTACAGGTAATACTCTTTTTATATAACTGTCAGTCAGTTGTAAAAAACTAATATTAATGTATTAACTATCATTGCTAGAAGAACTTAGCTCTCATGAACTTCAGAAGTGGCGGCCCTGTATTTCCATTCAATTTCATGGGGTTTTTTTGAGTTACTCAGAAGATATGTTGGAAAAGGATATTACAAGAATTACCTTGCTTTGTTTATATTGTTATCATTTGGAGAACTAAATAATAGCAACAGTCTGCAGACTTAGACATGTCATAATGTGCTCTCTTCCCAGGCCTATCCTGAGAAGTAGAAGGTGTCTATCATATCAAATTTGTGATTTGGTCCTGAATTCAGCTGCTGTCCTCAGCTCAATGAGATATGGGATTTTGGCCTCCTCCTATCATTTGGTATACATTTTAAATTGCAAAGTGTAAGAATACATAAGGTCAGAAGGGATCTCATGAGCTCATATACTCCAATTATTCTCTCCAAACACAGCACTGATGGTCAAATTCCTCCTTGGCTTTATCATTAAAGTACAGCCAGCAGTCTAAAAGAAGTGACTATTATCATATGGTTGTTTGGGGCTCCCCAGTACAAGAAAGACATTGACAAACTGGAGCAGGCCACTGGAGATACATGAGATTGTGAAGTGACTGGATGGCACTTAGTACCCTGGTCTAGTTGACAAGGTGGTGATCAGTCAAAGTTTGGACTTGATCTTAGAGGTCTTTTCCGAATGAATTGATTCTGTGATTCTGTGATTACAGAACATCACAAGGACAGGCTGAGTGCACAGGCTTTGTTTAGTTTATAGAACAGATTGCTAAGGGGTCATCTTAACATTGTCTTCCACTACTGAGTGTGTATTTAGAAGGCCAAACCTTAATTAATTAAGGTTTAATTCAAAATAGAAGTTTTCCTTGACTTGATCGTGTGGCTTATGGTCGCTTCTAACTTAAGTTTTCTATCATTTCACAATTTAATATATGTAAAAAATGATGAGGCATGTAAGCATACCAAATTCTTCACAGATTCTGGAGATAGAAAGCACAAATTGTACCTCTTACTGGGCTGATGACAGTGGTGGGATTCAGGAACAATTTACAGGTAGGAGACAGCAACCATTCACGGACAGTCTCAGTTCTTCTCTGTAAAAATTGCCCAGGATGACTGTGGTCAGTTTTATGGAAATTCCCAGTAGCTTGCCCTGAATGAAATTAAAAGATTTATCAATAATCTAGTTATCTCTTTATGTTTTAGATAATGTCTAGTTTTCTTTGTTTTCTTAATTATTTTGAGTTTAATCAGAAGATTTGAAGGAGTAAGAGTGACTAAGTGAATTATAGTAAATTATCTGTAGAATATATATATATATTTCTATATGTAGAAATTTTGACAAGTCATAATTCACCAATAATCTTTTTTTTCTTTTTTCATTTTTCCTTTCCCATTTCTTTGCCTTACCTTCACTGCCTTTCTCTTGCATTTTTCCATGCAGTGGTTCTCCACTAGAGAAAATGTTGTTCCTTTTAATTTTTAAGAGCAAATCTTAAATCTGTTAGTACTTGTCTATGGAGCCATATGGGTTTCCATATGGCATTTCTTTTGATGACTGTGCCATATTCAATATCTTATTCATGTGAATGTCTGTGAAATCAAGTGTTTTATCTTTAATTTCCTGCACTGATGAGTAGACGATAACTCTGAGTGTATTAGCACATTTCTGCTTTATCTCTCTATCATTAGATTGGAGGGTGGCATGTTCACACATTTTTTAATTGGGTAGTTAACTGGTCTAAGAGAAGGTGTAGCAATATGAAATATCTTCTGTCATGAGTACTATGAAAATCTTCTCCTTGGTACTGTTTGTTTTATTGCCATAAATAAACAAGTTGAAATTTGTCTCAAAGAATTTTAAAAAGTAAACTGGAGAAAGATGGATATCATGTGAAAAGAACACAAAGGGAGATTTTGGATTTCTGAGAGTGTTTACATGATTCAGAAATGTCACAAAATGAGAAAAGTATTTGTTTAGAATGCTATAAGCAGAAGGAATGAGTCTTTTTTGATGAAATAAGCATGACTTCCAACAAGGCATTAAGAGAAAAATGCAGTCTGAAATACTTTTGAAGATGTAAACCTCATAATGTCAAGTACTGCAGTTCAACGAAAATTCATTACTTGATACAAGTAGATGCAGTTATGATTTCATATCATGACATTCATCTTCCAAACTAAGGAAAAAAAGGAAACTTGTCATTTTACATGGCTAGGTAAAATTAAAGAGTAAAAAATAAATATGCATTTGTAGTGCCTGCATACTGAGTATCGAGTTGGGGTTTTTTTCTAATGAGAGAGTTTGGGCTCCATTTTAAAAAGCATTCAAGTGTATAGGGTACACCTGTCTTTCAGAAGTCCATTTTATGGAGTAATGATTCTTGCTTTGGAATGATTCTAGATGTCTACATTTGCTTGCCAGGAAAAACAATTGTCTTTTGCAAAATGAAAACTAATTATACTACCAGTATTGTGGTATCCAAATTTAAGGTTAAATTATTATTTTAAAAGTCTTATTCTGTTAGAATGGAAAAGAAGACAAATGTCATCATCAGTATTTTCTTGAGATTCTATAATAATTTAACCATATCCAAGGAAAATGAAAGAGTTAAGAATGACTCATACTCAGCCTTTTGCCTTTTCATTCTGAAGATGTGCAAACTGTGTAGTGCTAGTAGGAGGCAGAAGCTGTTCATCAGCCATCTTTTCCTCTGAGTAGGAAACAGTTTATTTGAAAGAGATTAGTATCACAGTTTGATACAGAGGACAGAAGCTATGATGTGTTTTTGATTTAAGCTTGCTTTCAGAGTCTGAATAGAAAAAAAGAATCTGTGCAGTTATAGAAATACATTAATATTTTTAAAATATATTTCAGAGGGTTGCTTAAAAATTAATTTATCAGGGACTACTAGGAAGCAAGGAAGATAATATTTTGTCCAAAGGAAAAAGAAGAAATAAATGTCAAGGAAAAAACAGAGAGAAATGAAGTGATATTGAAATAAAACTTTGGGAGAATTCCGTTTCTAAATATTTGGAAAACTTCATGTACATGCACACTTTGTAAAGGTAACTTTTTCATGCATGAAGATTGCTTACTGTGCATGTACGTACTCAGTAAAGTTTCATTTATCAGCTTCAGTTTTGTATGCAGTGCATCATTTTACTGCCCAGTACTTCATTGATCCACACAGCAATATTGAATACATATTTATAACGAGAGAAAGTTAATGGTCTTCCAAAACTCCCATTTTGTTTTAATCTTTAATTAATTCTGTAGCAGGTATAATATACAACTTCTTTTGTTATAGGTGGGGTTTTTTTGTTTTGTTTTGTTTTTTTCTCCTTGTGTTTATACAAAAACACAGGAAAAAAACTCAACAGTGTGTTTTCTCAAATAGTTATATATGTAAATATTAGCCCATTAATATATAAACCTTCAAAGTTTTCTATCAAACACGATAGCTCCCCTTGTCAAACTTTAACAGCTACACGAAGGTCTACTGCAGTAGAAGACATTAGTGGAAACTACAGTTTGGATCTGTTATTATGAAACTCTTGCTACTAAATCAAAGCAAAACCATCCATACATATATCAATAATTTTATAGGCGGAGCTGGAAAGCTTTACTTAAGGCTTTTGATTTTTGCATTGTCTTTTGTTTATCTGATTCTGCTCTTCACATAGTTTACCAAAATAGATTCACTAAAGTGCTAGCACAAGTAAGTGTTTGTGTACGGGTTTATATGGAAGCTCATAGATGCTAAAAAATGCATACACATGAAAGGATATGTCCAATGCCTGTACTGATGAAAGAAGCTGCAAAATCAGTCACTTTTCTTAAGAAAAAAGTCACTCATACCTCCCTCTGCAGTACTATGCGGTAGATAATTACTACTGGCATTCTTTACTCTGTAGTTACATGACCACACAACCTAAGAGAGAGTATAATCTTTTAAAATTCTGGGTAAAAAGAGAGATAATTCTGATATAACTGTTTGTGAAAGGGAAAGAACAGAGGAAAAAAACCCAAACAAGCAAACAAAAACCCACAAAACCATATTGCTTAATGTATAGAGTTTAGTAAGCTCTTCATCTGGTGTTATGTTTTACTAGAATAATTATATAAAGCTGCAAGATTATTTAAAAATATTTAAAATATGTCACCTCAAAAAAAGTAAAAAATTGCATGCCTTGTAACAGTTAAATGTATATATCAACTTGTGTAATAAATGCTCTCTATTTCTTTCATAGTGAATACTATTTAGCCTTTATGAGTAAAGAAAGACCACGAAAGATGCTTGTGCTGTGTGCAGACACAATGTATATGTTCCTGAAATTTTGAAAAGGACAAAAAACACACTAGAGCTCTCTTGCTTTCTTTTTCACACTGGCTCTAATGCTTTGTAATTACTTAACCAGTGATGGTGTTCAATTATCCAAGATCTGTAGTCAGTTCTGTAGAAAAAAGGAAAAGAAAAAAGGAAAAAAATAAACCTGTAAGGTATAGGAATAATATCAGGTCCAAATACTGAATTTTCTTTTACTTAGTTTTCTATTAAAAAATTACCCTGTATCTATTTTTGCTAGGAGGAAGGAGGGAAAATGGAGGTGGGTAAAGTTAGCGAGCATAAGAGATAAAGAGAGCAGGTGGCGCTATAAATTTACAAGCTTTTATTCAGCATTTATCGGAAAAAGAACTGTCCTTACTGCAGTGCTTGCAGCCTGAAATGCACTTCATCATTTCACTCTGAAACTTCGATAAGTCCAGGTGTGTGATGGCCTTCAGCTCGAAGTCAGGCTCTGCACTTCTCACATGACCTTCCCCTAGGCACCACAATGATATGTCTCTTGCCTTCTTATGCACAAATTGAATCAAGGTACTTTAGACATGTCTTCCTTAGCTACTTTACCTATTGTACATGATAATGGACATCAAAGATTTTTCAATTTCTGACTTACCCATCTCCCAGCTTGGATTGTAATGGTAATGATGTGTTTATTCTCTAGATCTGAACAATGAAAGGACTAAAATACAATAGAAGAATAAGTATTTTGCATTCCAGGCATGGCAACTGAATAAGTAACACGCAAACTTCAGAAAATACTTTTGCTGCATTTATAATCTCATTCAAGATACAAAATTAACTTGGATGAAATAGAAGCAGTGTGCCATTCTTTCCATAAACTTTTTTATTGTTTTCATGATTTATTGAACTTAATTGTATTTCGTATTGTCCTGAAGCATTTTTAAAATTCCTAATCACTACAGTCCTGGAAAAAGTAATGAGAAAGAAAATATACAAGATTTACAGGCTTCTGCTCCTTTAGGATCCAAGAAATTTTTAAAATTAACCTTAAAAAATATTAAAACAAGCAATTAATGCCCACATTTAGTTGATTGCAAGAACTCAGTTAAAGCCAAGCACTATGGAAACTTGACCGGCATTTTAAATTTCTATTTTTCAATGGGAAGTAATTTTGACAAACACACTATATGTTAGAAACCCTCATTGCATCTCTAAATACTCAAAACTTGCAAGATGAAGGCAGGTATACAAAATACATGTTCTTGAGAGTATGACAATCCATTACTAGATGCATATGCTGATCTCCACCTGAGTTAGTAGGAAACATTCTGTGGGAAACACTGGTCCCTACCACTTTCATCTGAATCAACTTTCTGTACCTCAATTTAATGCTTGAGGTAACTTAAACTTTTATGTTTAAAAGCACACCAGTAGCACCTCTAAAACCTTAACTCATTTTGTCTTAAAATTCAGTATATGAGGAGACCTGAAGTCACTTAACTAAACACGTAAGCAAAGTCCAAGTTTCATGGTTCTACACAGAAATCAAAATTAAGTACTTTTTTTCTTCCTGACTGATTTGAATTACAACCTCTTGGGAGAGAAAAAAAAAAAAAAGGTTCTCAGTCACCTAAAGCAGATTCACACAGTTTTTTGTAAACACTTGTACCCACCAGGTTGTAAAATGACAAATCTGCTTTATACTCTGGTGGCTAGACTCTTAATCATGAGATAATAAACTTAAAAAAAAAGTTATTGCAGTGTATTCATTCCACATAGTACAAATTGGAATACTTTCTTCTAGAGAAAGCAAGTTTGAGCTCTTTCTTCTCCTTTCTCTCCTCCTACCCTTCAGAAAAAAAGCACTCTCAGCTGACTGATTATTCAATTTTTCTGCTTTGTCAAAAATGGGAAAGTTAGTGATAATATTTAGGACAGAAGGGGCAGGAAAAGCTTTATTCGATTGACTAGTCTAGTGTCTTCTTTGTCACAAGACGCTTCAAAAGGTCTTTGCTTTACCTGATGGCACAGCAAGAACATCTATAAAACTTTACAGTTGCTGTTCTGTAGAAAAAAAAAGCCCAAAACAACAGTGAGGCAGCAGCAGCGTTAGCAGCAGCGACTGAGGTAAGTCCAGGGGTGAGGGTTGGATTGAGTTGTACAGGGGGTTCCTTAGCAGTTGCCTCCCTGGGGCCTGGGTAACAGACATTACCTGGAGACTTCCTGGACTACTTCAGCCATCTGATTATTACCTACTGCTTGTTGTCCAGGTTGGCAGATATGAGGCTGATGAGAGAAGTTCCAGGCCAACCTAAAGGAATGGTTGAAGGGAGAAGAGCACAGGTGGTGTTTTCCTTCATTCCTTTGATTGCAGGGAAAAATGCCGAAAGGAACAGGAGAACCCACATGATCAACATGTGGCTGAAGGATGGGTGCCATGGATGGAATTTTGGCTCTTTTGATCATGGGGTGGTTTACACAGCACAAGGCCTGATGGAGACAGATGAGGTTCACTGTCTAAAAGGGGGAAAAGGATTTTAGCCCATGAGTCAGCAGTGCTGATTGAGAGGGCTTTAAATTTGTTTTGAAGGGAGAAGGGGGTAAGACCAGGCTCAGCAGAGATGAGCCTAGTGGTGGCATGTCAGAGTTGTGGGTGAAATTTTAGCCCGGCTGAAGTGCATTGACACCAATGCACGTGGTATGATGCAAATAGGAGGAGCTGGAGACCATTGTGCAAAAGGAAGGCTGTGATGTAGCCACCCTCATAGAAATCCGGTGGGCTGGGGGAAGAGTGGCTGGAAAGAGACCCAGCAGAAAAGGACCTGGGGGTGCTGGTTGATGTGGCCACGGGGCAAAGAAGACCAATGGTGTCTTGTCCTGTATCAAGAATAGTGTGGCCAGCAGGACCAGAGCAGTGATTATCCTGCTGTACTTGGCACTGGTGAGGCTGCCCCTTGAGTCCTGTCTTCATTTCTGGGCCCCTCACTACAAGAAAGACATTGAGGTGCTGAAGTGTGTCCAGAGGAGGGCAACGAAGCTGGTGAAGAGTCTAGAGAGTAAGTCTTGTGAGGAGCAGCTGAGGGAGCTGGGGTTGTTTAACCTGGACAAAAGGAGGCTCAGGGGAGACCTCATCAGTCTCTACAAGCACTTGAAAGGATGGTGTAGCCAGGTAGGGGTTGGCCTCTCCTCCCAGGCAGCCAGTGGCAGGATGAGAAGACATGGCCTCAAGTCGCATAAAGGGAGGTTCAGGTTGGACATCAGCAGGAATTTCTTCATGGAAAGGATTGTTAAATGTTAGAATGGACTGCCCAGGAAGGTGGTGGAGTCACCATCCCTGGAAGTGTTCAAGAAATGACTGGATGTGGAATTTAGTGCCACAGTCTAACTGAGAAGGTGTTGATCAGTCAAAGGCTGGACTCGATCTCAGAGGTCTTTTTCAACCTAAATGATCCTGTGTGAACAACAACCTTTATAGCCACTGTTAATTGCTGCGTAAAGCTGTAGAGGCAGTGCAATACAAGGTTGGTTCCCAGTGCCTCTGGATACTGCCTGTTCTAGTTGGTTTAGGGTTTTTTAGTGCACTCCCTCCATTTCTCAGAGCAGATCAGAGCACAATAATGTTTATAACTGTTACCCTAATTTCAGATTCTGATGGCTTATTCCTTGAGAAGTAGATTCCTGCCATTTGAGACCTTTTCTGTAAACATTCATCATGAATTTATTGAATATTAGACACTTCAAATGGCCTTACATAGTCATACATGGAACTATAATATAATGTGTGGGAAAGATGAGGTAATTTTTCCATACCCTCATTTCAGGCAAATGCTAGGACCAAATACTAAATGATGTTGCATATATGATTTGTGTACATTACAAACATTAAACAATGATTTAGTTGTGTTTTCTCTAAACTAAGATTACTTCTCAAATTCTTATATGATAAAGACACGACGACAGATTTATTAAAGACAAGCGATACATTTAAACAGAAGATGTTCTATTTTTATTTAAGAATAAATTAAAACAATAAATTTAATGCATGCACAGATGAGCCCAGTCTTTGCAAACAATAATCATTTGCTGTTTAATTTTCCTGGGCTGGATTGCTTCATATCTTCATCCGATGAACCATTTCAGCTATCTTTCCTACCCCCATATGCTTGACATTTTGTTCATCAGGATTGGCTTTCCTGATCGTCACAATACAAGATAAACTGTTATATTAAGAGGAAATGATGGTGTTGCCTCTCCATAATTGAATCTGGAAGATGTATCTGCTGTTCTTTAGAATGACATATTCGGGAAGCCAAATAATCAACCTCAAGGGAACAGTGTTCTGTGTCTGAGAGATTCAGGTCGCCTAATACTTCACCAGTGGTTTTTGCAGAAAATGTGAAGCTTTTGTCAAAATAAGCTGGCTCATATGATAAATAATCATGTCATATAGAAATATATGTTTTTGCTAAAAATGCTTTAAAAATAAGGTTTAAGGTACTAATTCAGAGAGAATGGGATATAGAATGGTCTATTCATCACTCTCTGTTGTCTTGCAAAGGCTGTGTTCCAGGATTGAACTTCAAGTGCTCTTTTCTCTTGCTTTATTTTTCTCTTCCAAGAGATAAGATCATAAAAAAAAAATGATACCTGAAATCGGTGTTTAGAAAAGAAGTTCTTATGTAAAAAACACGGTGGTATTTCTTTAGCTTTGGTGGGTTTTTTTAAGTATAGATAAAACAAACACTTATTGTGGCATGCATTTTTTCTATAGGGAAGGATCAAGGACATCTAGAAAGTATTATCTCCACCCCAAATTCTCCAGCCTTGAAAAAGTATGGTGATGCTGCCAATTACAGTAACTGGTAAGAGACATGTAACACAGTCTTCACAGAATTAGAGAGAGCAATTATAACTTCTCTTAATTTATATGTTAATACATGCAAAAACTCTACTAGTATGATTTTTTCAAAATCATATTATTGTTATGCGGGAATATGTAATTTTTAGCTATTATATTCTGGATTTCTTTATACTTTCTTTCTAGTAAATTTAAAACTGCAAAAGCCTTAACAATTTTTAATCTTTCATGTTTCCTAAAGTGTCTTTCCTTCAGAATTTCAGTTTCGATATTACCTGTATAAACAAAGGAAAAATGTGTGATTTGATACTGAAATCTTTTATGGCAAAACAAAGCATGAAAAAAAAATCTTCATAATCTGTTTATAGACTAAACCATGAAGAGATTATTCTGAGCTCATGTTGCATGACAATATTTGAAATGAAGATTTTCAGAAAGAACTGCAACCTTTTTGCTCTCTGACCTCTGGATGACAATCACAGTTAGAAATCAGTCATTTGTGACTAAGGTTTTAACCTTTACTAATTGATGTTTTTGATATTAATATATAATATTGATACCTTCTTTATTTGATATTACAATGGACATACAATTTCATTTTTCTCACGGTACTTCTCTTTCTCATAACAGTAAACTGGCTAGTGTGTTAAATAAGTACATTGCTCAATCAAAACACTATAAAAATTTATCTGGGAATTATTTGGAAGTTACAATTTTTGTTTCACATCAAGAATCTCTGCTAGATTTCATATGTAGTCTCTTGCTCTTTTCCCTTTTTTTTACTCCAGTATTTTCCACATTTGCCTAATTATTATATCCCTTTGTCATAAAGGTACTGTCTTACTATTGTTATTATCCTTTTTCTTTCTAAAAAGATCTTGGTTTTCTCATCTTCAAATGGATGATCATTCAATATATTCAGAAACTTCCTGGTAAAGAAATACGATTGGAATGAAAAAAAAATCCCAACTAAAATAACTGTTATTTTGAGCTGAAAAAAAAGGAATCCAGTCTGGCAAGGTTCTCATCTTAGACCCACAGATAAAGTCTATTCAAAGGTGAGAATGAGCATCTGACGTGTCTATAAGGCAGAATTTTGTGGTACATCACCGTAATTTTGTAGCCTAAAAACTATTTCATACATCTTAGAGTTGCCCCTTTCCAGGCTATTTCACAATAATCAGCTGATGGTCAAAGGAGTGAGAAAATCCATTATGACATCACAGAGTCACAGAATCACAGAAAGGTTGAGGATGGAAGGGAAGTCTGGAAAGTCTTCTGGTTCAACCCCCTTGCTCAGTCAGGGCTACCTACAGCCAGTTTCCCAGGACCATGCTTTCCAATATCTCCAAGGATGCACACTCCGCAATCTCCATAGCAACCTGTCACTCTTACAGTGAAAAAGTGTTTCCTGATGTTCAGACAGAATCTCCTGTGTTTCAATTTTTTCCCATTTCCCCTGGTTCTCTGGATGGGCACCATTGAAAAGTCTGGCTCTCTCTTCTTTAGATCCTCTCTTTACATATTTACTCCCGATAGTTCTGTTCTCCAGGCTGAGCAGTTCCAAACGTCTCAGGATTTTGTCATAGGAGAGATGCTTCTCTCCCTTTCTCATCTTTGTGGCCCTTTGTTGGACTCTTCAGTAGCCCAGAACTGGATAGAGGACTCAATGAGAGGCCTCATCAGTGCTGAAAAAAAAAGGGAAGCATCACCTGCCTGGAACTCCTGGCAACATTTTGCCTAGTGCAGCCAGGATACCATTGGACTTCTTTGCAGCAAGGGCACCTTGCTGGCGCCTGTTCAATCAAACACCCTTTCAATCAGACAACTTTTTTTTACAAAGCTACTTTTCATCTGTGTAGCTCCTAGTTTATATATTTGTGCCGGGAAATGTTCCTCCCTTGTAGAGGATTTTGCACTTCTTGTTGAATTCCATAACATTTCTCTCACCCCAGTTCTCCAGCTTGTTGAGGTCCCTCTGGATGGGAGCATGAATCTTTGGTGTATCAGCCACTCTTCTCAGTTTTGTGTCAACAGCAAAGTTGCTAAAGTTTCCTCTGCCACACCATCCATATCACTAATGGAGATGTTAGTTAAGGACTAGACCCAGTATTGATGCCTGGAGTACACCGCTAGTCACTCGCCTCCAGCTAGAATTGGTGCCATTGATTGCCCGCCTCCGGGCCCCTTTTTAACTCACCTCACTGCTCATCTAGCCCTAACTCCAACAGCTTGTCTCAGGATTTTATGGGAGACAGTGTCTCAAGCCTTAATGAAGCCCAAAGAGGCAACATCTATCACTCTCTCCTTATACACCAAGCTAATTATTTCATCATAGAAGTTTATCAAGGTGGTGAAGCATGACTTACCCCTTGTTGAAGTCTTTCTGATTTTCCTGTACTTACGTGTCTGGGAGTGTTTTCCAGAATTAGGCCTGCAGAATTAGGCCTTATTTTGAAGAAAAAGACAATGCTGCCATTTTGAATGACTACTAGGTCAAAATCTCCTAATTTTGTCTCTGACTCCATCAATGGTGTATTGATTTAAGACATCGAAATGCTCTCTATATCAGCTTCTATATCCATGGCATGTAGATAGATAACAATACATAGGGCTTCACTGATGACTCAATTTACAACAAAACTGAAAAAAATCTTTCACGTAACATGAGCATTTCAGAGCCATTCTGTTGATAGCAAATCACTTAGAATGCAGCAGATTTTGATTTCACCACCAGTTTCTATATTGGATAACTTCATGTTCAATACTCCTTCTGGATCAAATATGTAAAAGTCTTCTTAAATCAAATGATAAGTTTTGAGCAATTGGAAATTTTAAAAAGATAATATTAATATATTTTTCATACCATGCTTTTAACTAATGAACTTTAAAGCATCAAAATGGAAACATTTATCTTTCCCATAATACCTAAACCTAGAGGCAATCAATCGTCTGAAAGGAGGAATGCTTCACAGAGCTGTTTTCCTACAAAATTTAAAAGCTATTTCTACCAAAATTATTTGAAGACACAATTTGCAAGTTCTACTGCATATTTTATACTTTTAGTGTGTTTCATGTCTAAAGACTTTAAAGACTAGTGAAATATGTTGTCCATAGGGGTTTCATCATCAGCTTTGTTATCCTCCCACTCTTTTCACGTAAAAGGGAAACAGTACATCATCTTAAAAGAAAAATATATTGTTAATGACAATAAAGTACAAAAAGTGAAAAATATTCACTCTTTCCATATTCAAAAAAATCTTCTTTTTCTTTTTCTAAATGTGTTTTATATGTGGAGAAAGGAGGAGTGAGGGAAATGTCTTCACACACATTTACACTAGATAATAAAAGAGTCTGGAATAATGACAAAATAAATTGCTTTGGCATGTGTATTAAAAATCTAGTCCTATGATTGTACCATGAATGTGATCTATTATAAAGAATAATGTTGTGTTTTGTCATAAAAAGTATGATAGTTCATTAATATCCATTCACATCTCTGCCTTTCTGATGCAGTTACCATAATGTGTTTGCAGGATTTTTGAATAACCAGGTTAAAGAGGATAGATACAATGAACAAGCAATTTCCAAAGAGAACTTTGTCCCATATTTGTTCCAAATGTTGGAGGTATCTTTTTTTCTGAAAAGTATTGACCATTGTTGGCAAGAAGGTGTCACAGGATATGTGCCAGTACACTGATTAGTGGCACTAATCTTTAATCTTAAATTCTTATGAATGTCATGCAAAGATGAAAGACATGATGTACTAGGCTTTTTTATTTTCTATGAAATACAAACTCTCTCTGTGTACACTGTCTGTCCTCACAGATTTGAATCCTAATTTGCATGTTTTTAGTCTCAAACAACCCAATTTGATAATATTTTTCTTTAAAGCATGACATTTCTAGCATCTTTTGTAGAATTTGTTGAAAGTCTAAAAGAAACAAAACAAAACAAAACAAAAACAAACAAGAAAACCAACCAAAGCAAAGACCATATGTCATAAAACATTTTTGCTAAATCAGTAGGCATCAAATAAAGTAATTATTATGGTATAATGTTCTCAACAACTCTTTTTACCTGTCTTCACTGGCAACCCCTCTTCCCATAACTTTTCAGTGGACGGACTGCAGAGCAGGGACTGGAGAAGCAAAGTCTCTCACTATGTAAGAGAAAATCAGGTTTGTGACCACCTGAGGAACCTGAATATATGTAAGCATATGGAACCGGACAAGACACATCCCAGAGTCCTGAGGGAATTGGCTTATGCAGTTGCCAAGTCACCATCCATAATATTTGAAAAGTCATGGAAGCCAAATGAAGTCCCTGGTCACTGGAGAAAGGGAAGCATTACACCTATTTTTATAAATGGGTAGAAAGTGCAAGGACTTGGCACTTGTCCTTCTAGAATCTTATACTATTGGCCTCAACCCATCAATCCAGTCTGTCCAGATTGCCCTGTAGAGCCCTTCTGCCCTCCAGCAGACCGACATTCCTGCCCTACTTGGTTTCATCTGCGAAGTGTCTGAAGGTGCACTCGACCTCCTTGTCCAGGTCACTGATAAAGATATTAAGCAGGACCAGCCCCAGTATTGAGCCCTGGAGAACACTCTTGTAACCAGTGAGCAACTGGATTTAGCTCCATTCACCGCCACTCTCTGTACCTGGCAATCCAGCCAGTTTTTTCCCCAGCATAGAGTACTTCCATCCAATCCATAAGCAGCCAGTTTCCTCGGGAGAATATTGTGGAAAATGGTGTCAAAAGCTTTACTGTAAACTAGGTAAACAACATCCACAATCTTATCTATTAAGTAGGTGATGTTTTAATAGAAGGAGATCAGGTCAGTCAAACAAGACCTGCCTTTCTCAAACCCATGATGACTGGGCCTCTGTTTTGATCCAATTAGTGAGAAATGTCTCCGCCCAAATAAAGGTGCAAATGAGACCATACACTGAAGTCAATAATAGGGATTTTATTTAACAGTAAATGTGAGGTAGAGCTATAAAGAAATAGAAAGGGGGAGCAGGGAGAGATCAAGCAGAAGATAGTCACCACCAGTGAATCCAGCAGTGTCCTGTTGGTCTTTCTTCACCCTGGGTTTCTCAGTGGTGGGGGTCTCAGAGTCGTTCTTCTGAAGTACTGGCTTTATATAGTTCAAGTTCCAGGTATCCACAGGGTGAAGATGCTGTTCCCATAATTTGGGGTGATATATGTATGAGTAGTTACTTCCTTTTCCACAGTTTGCTACAGTGGGAATTTTTGTCCATATGGATTAATCAGGGTGTGCTAACCCAATCTTACCTCCATCATGCCTGCAATTAGTGCTCTGCTGTTGCAAATTCCTGCCTTCTTAGCTTATCTCAAGTTCCCACTGTGGTGGTATATTTTAAGGTAAGTTTCTTCTATGGCTTTGACAGTGTTTTGGGACAGGCAACTGTGCACTCTAAGTCCTTTTAGCCGATTTGTCCTGTGATGGCACTCAAACTGATCTGCTCCTTAGCCCTCCCCAGCACCGAGGTCAGACTGACACAGCTGTAGCTCCCCAGATCCTCCTTGCAGCACTTTTTGTAAAATGAGCCTTAGAGACAAAGAGATGCCAAATACAAACGCCTGTGTTAGGAGGAACTGGACAGACATCACTGTTTCTGTTGACTACAATTAGTATTTAGTTGCTTGAGATTGGAGTCTGCTCTATTTCAGGCATCCTAGGCTTGTCTGTAATACCAGATGGGCCTCCTGTAGATCTTTTGTCATATCTGCCACTCCAATGGCCAGGCCGCCAGCTCTATGACAACCTGAACAGCATTAGACACTCAATGTGTTGGGAACTGATCTCATGCAAGATCATCATTAGTTCCAATGCATTATAGAAATACCTTGCATATCAAAATCCTCAGTTAAAATCTTTTAGGTGCTGAGTCCTATTTTTAGATTCTGGGTGACAAGGTCAAGTAAGCATCTATAATATAGAATAAAGTAGAGAATAAAGCAACCCTGGAATCAATAGTAAGTGTAATTTTCTGCTGGAGTAACAACAATCACTACCCCTTTTGTAGTAGGGGATGAGTCATTCTTCACCTCATCTACTTCTTGAGTGCCTACACCAAAGGAGGACCTACTAGGGACAAGCTCTTTATCCTTGTTAACAACCCAGGCTTACAATATGGGATGGAAAAGAGCACGTAGTGTCTTTATTCATTCACTTAGGCTCTGTGAAGAACAAATTCCCCACATTACATATTTTGGGAAATAAATTACTTGGTAGGTTATTTCAGGCATACTAAACTCTCAAAATCTTTTAACCTGGCTGCATCCCTAGCTTTGATCTTCATGAAGTAATGTTTTTAAATTTAATTTTCTATTTTCATTTAAACATTCTTGTAGTGTATAGATCATTATAGCTTCTTAAAAGTTCATTTGTGTTTTAATAATCCGTAGGAGTTCTTGGCATCTCTGTAGCAAGATCATGCTGTGAAATCTTAATTCTTATGCTATTATGGAAAACTTGTTTTGTTCACTTAAAAAATCTCATTTAGTTTCTCTATAAATGCTTTTTGCCTTAATCACTGAAAGATCTCCAGGCAGATTATATCAAATTGCCTCACTGTTTTCACTAATAAAGGTGAAGAATAGCTAAAATGGCATACTATGTATTTATTTATTTTATTTCCTATGGAAAACATTTAACACCTTCAAAACAGAATTAAGGAAAAAAGCAATGGAGTAAATGATGTTACAAAAATATACACACTAAATCTACATTGCACAAAGTTGAATAATATAAGCTTGTTATTTGATGCATTTTAAAGAGTGTTCTGCCAAACCTGTCAAGTGACAGAACTGTGCTGAATCTGTGTGCTGTTCAATGCACCATATTAAGAACATAAGAACATTAAGAACATATTAAGATATTAAGAACAGTTTGCGGCACACAAAGTAATTGAAAGAAAAAGTAATGTTCAGCACTCAAGAAAACATTCTATCAATTAAATTTGTAGATTGACTTCTTATCAGAAACATATACACATCATTCTGCACAATCTTAAACTTAGATTGTGCAAAATAGTGTCTTGAAATAAAATATACAATAAAAATAACACCTATAAAAAGATCAGCCAACAAATATTTTGATCAATACAGAAGTTAGGAAATGAAATTATATATTAATCTCTTCCAGTTACAAGTGAATTCCTTGTAAAGCAGAAAAATTCTTGTAAGCAGTTACATTACTATAAGAAGCGATCTAAATTCAAAAGGTTTAAAGTCACAAGATGTAAAGTCACAAGCAAATCAGATTTGCTAATGTTGGGATCTTCACTAAGTAAACTTTTTAAAGCTCATGAAAGACTGAAATTTGACTTCCTAAATCATGCATTTATGCCGAATGCAAGAAGCAATTTTTCATTAGTTGTATTGTATTGTACCTGCACTGTAATGTTTTTGTAAAATAGTGAGAAATAAATAAAAGATAAAGTTGCAACATTAGCATTCAGCTTAAAAAAAAATAAAGGGCATACCTAAGAAAGTTGTTTTCTTGCTGATTAAAAATCTGCAAGGAATATTTGCCATTTTTATTAGTCAGATTATATTATATGTATGGAGATTTAGTATAATTTATTATTTGTATCTTGAAGAGACTCCACAAGCTTGATCAGGGACTTGTCCTTGCCATAAGAATAGCATAATTAGTTATAAGGAAGATAGTACTTATCAAATATTTTACAGTTGAACAAAATGAATAAAACAACTGAAAATAGGCGAGGGGAAAAAAAAAACATAACAAGATGGACAGCATATCTTGCCCTGGTAAGAGTCGTAAAGTGTATTAGAATATGAATTCTCAGTTTCACTGATATTGAAATTGGAAATTTGAATTGGGATTAATCTCAATTGATAGCACCACTAGAATAGATATTGAGGCTAGTTAGGGATGTAAAAACTAGCAAGACTCTGCTAATCAAGGTCTTACTCGTAATCAACAGAACAAGAGGGGTCATCAGCTTTGAGGGTTGAGTCATCCCATCTCTGAATTGCTTTTTCCTGCCTTTTTTCTTCCCATAAGCCACATAAAGAATCTGTGTGATTAGTTTTCTTTTTAAGGTTTTAGCTTTTAAATTGCTATTGATAAAGGCAATGAATTTTATCCTTTCCATTTGTTGATTAATTATCCTCTAACTGGCTACTTTTACTGGTGCTATCGTTGCATTAGATCTATTTTAACAGAATTTCAAAACCATAGAAGAAATTAATTTCTGGAGGTCAATAGGATCCAGTTTGACTGTAATACAAATTTTGTCCTGCTTTGTTATCATGGTACCAATATCGTATTTTATTTGTTTCTCTTGTATTCTTACATTTTAATAAGGTGGTTTTTTTCACTTTAATTGTTGATTGTATTGGGTGCAGGTGTCCAGGTGTTGGTAGTGGGGGATTTCAGAGATGGCCTCTCTGAGGGATGGCTGGAGCTGCCCCGTGCTGAACACAGCCAGCTCCAGGCAACTCCTACAAACCCACTGTGGGGTACAGCTGAACCCCACAGCCAAAGGGGCTGCACATCAGGAAAAACACATTTGAGAAAAGGGAAAATACTGTATGGCAGTGAGGGGTAGGGGAAAATGCGTGAGAAAGAGCCCTGTGGACACTAAGGTCAGAGCAGAAGGAGGAGGAGGTGCTCCAGGCACTGGAGCAGACATTCCTCTTTAGCCTCTGGACAGGACCAAAGTAGAGCAGTTATTCCCCTGCAGACCACAGAGTATCCCATGCTGAATCAGTTGGACATTTTCTGAAGGACTGCCATCTGTGGGCAGGACCCATGTTGGAGCAGCAAAACATATGAGGAAGAAGGAGAAGCAGACTACTGCTGACCCAAATCCCCCATTCCCCATCGTCCCAGCACTGTCAGCAGGGGAGGAGGTAGAGGAGTTGGGAAAGAAATAGTGAAGCTAAGCCTGAAAAAGGGGTGTGGGGAAGGTGTTGTTTTATTTTTGTCTTTGTTTCTAGCTGTACTACACTTTTAATGGGCAATAAATTTTCTCCAAGTCAGTTTTTGTGACGACATGTCCATGTGATGATGTGCCCATGTGGAAGGCACATCTGTTTAACTAAACCCACCAGTTTTTAATCTTATTTTCTTCCCCTGCTCAGTCAAGGATGGGGAGTGTGAGAACATCTGGGTAGGCATCAGGAACCCAGTCAAGGTTAATCCAACACAATGCTAAAAAGAAAAGAGAGAAAGCAGAGACTACCAAAACATTTATTTGCTCCGTTTACTTTTCTTTCTTGCCTGTTTTTTCTTGAGTGCAAAATGAAAGACTTGGTATCCAACTTAAAGAAACGAATATAGACAAATTAAATTGAGTAATTCTTATATTAGTCTGATTGCTAACATATAAAAATAGAAAAGAACTTACCTAGCAATGTATATGTGTGTGAACTTTCAAAGCTTCAGTTCAGGCACTGAGTCTAAATTAATTTAGCTGTAACCTTGGACAACCTTTGATTTGTACAGCAAGTTTTCTCAACGGTTCATTCTTTGAAACTATACTGTTATTTAAGTATGTTTGCAATGTTCTTTGAAATAAGTAACTTTTATAGACCCTACTAGACAGAATGAAACACAATACTGCATAATGTTACATGGGTATACTTTATTACAACCCACTCCTCAAAGTATAGAACCAGTATTGTATTCTCGGAGAAATTCTTCAAGGTAATGTAGAGTTCAAACCAGGTTGTAACTTACAGGCTGGCAGGTTCATAAGTTTGCTTGCTGCAAATGCCAGACTGTTTAACCATAATATATTCTTAACATAGTTATTTTCCTCCAAATGTCCAAGGATTTTCCAGGTTTGTTTTTCATTTGTTCTGTCTTATTTAGGAGAATTAAAAGAAGAAAAAGCATAAAGAAGAAATTTACCTGGCTGCATTCCTAATCTCTGCATTCGCAAAACCAAGCAAATTTAAAAAATCATATATATCATCAGTGCATATAAAATCTAAATATCATCTGCCGTAGTTTTCTTCTCAACGTTTGGACTAACTAAATGTGATATCAAGGATTCAGCATGTGTGCAAAGTAATTTAATAAGGGCCATATTGGCTGAGATCTAAACTGTTTTGAGAAATCTTAAAAAATACTTCCTCAGAAACATACATTACTAACTTCAGCACCATGTAAGCTCCCTATTGGCAGTTACAGTGTACAAATTTGGAAAAATACACTTTTAAGAAGGGCAGTTGTTTTTATTTAGATTCATAAACAGCTCAACTTGATGGATTGATCAAAGTGTTTAAAAATGTAAAATTTCCCTTACAACTAAGTACAATGCAGAGATAAGAAAAATGTAAATTCAGTAATTTAAAGGTCAAACCCATTATATGGCAGCAATCTGAATGTCAAATCTACCTTTACCTCAAGTTTTTCCTATCTTTTTCCTCCTAATTGTGTTTGTCCAGTCTTTCATTTTGGCCTTTTCATTTATTGCAATATGACTTCTCCATGGTTTGGTACTTTTCCATCTTCTATCACTTTCTTACAGTAGTAGAAAGACAGTAAGACTTCCCTTTTTCAGTTTATTATTTTTTCTGCTAATTTTTCCCTATTCCGTTCAGGAATAGGAAGAACAGTCTAGACAGAACATAATCAAGTGTTTCTTTTCCTTTCCTGGAATCATTCAAGGTACTTTTCATTTTTAGTCTCTGTTCTCATTAGTACATATATTAAGTAGCTTATCTCCTAATTTACTCTTTTACTTGTTTTGTATTTTTCCTTATTTTTCAGTATACTTTCCCATTGTTAAAGACATTTTCTTTTCCTTCATTTTTCTTAATCAAGAAAAGAAAAATTCCAAGTCCTGCAGGTATGACAGAGTAACTTGCAACAGTACAGACTAATGTCCTAGTGGCCTGTGAGTCAGACATGGGTCATCAATACATCCTTTTGGTGGTGAAAACCAACCACTTACAGAGGTATATTAGAAAACCGTATATTACAGATCAAGCAAACAGTTTATTTCTCTTTATTTGGTATTTGTGATCTCTTAGAGAATCATCTCTGGTTGTGAAACCCCAATGCATAAGATGTTTAGAGAGCTAAAACACTTTTTATATGAGGAGATATTGAGGAATATTCTGCATGCAAGAAGACTCAGAAAGATCTAATCATGGTGTTCTACCACCTAGAGCGTTATAGTACAGAAAGGACTAGACTTGACACAGAGGTGGAGAGAAGAGGAAAGAAGAATATGTTCACAAGTTGTGATAAAGGAACAATAAGAATGGTTAAGTCATTGTGTCTCTTATGATTCTCATAGAGAGGCTGTTGATGCACAGCCTGGATGAGCAGACAGTGAGCTGGGTTGAAAACCGGTTGGATGGGCAGGCCCAGAGAGTGGTAATCAGTGGCATAAAGTCTAGTTGAAGGCCAATAACTAGTGGTGCACCCCAGCAGACAATACTGTCTCTAGTCCTGTTTAGCATCTTCATTGACATGGATGATGCAACAGCATGTACCCTCAGCAGGTTTGCCAATGACATAAAAGTGGGAGGAGGGGCTGATACGTCAAAAGGTCACACTTCCATTCAGACGGACCCCTGAGACTGACTAAACCCCTAGAGGTAGAGTGTGACTCACTTAAAATGGAAGAAGGCTCAGTGGACATGGTCCACAGCCATGAGCCCGTAAAACTCAGGGAATAATGTACAATGTGACTGACCACAGCTTTTGCAAAGAGGCTCACTTTAATTTCAACTGGCAAAGCCACACCTGGAGTATTGTGTCCAGTTCTGAAAACCTCAGTAGAGAACAGGCACACAGAGATTCCAACAAAAGGCCACAGAGAGGATGAAGAGACTGGAGTCTCTCTCATATGAGGAAAGGTTGAGGTGGCTGAGGCTGTTTAGCCTAGAGAAGAGAAGTCTCAGGGGGATCTCATCAATGTCTATACATACCTGAAGAGAGAATTTAAGGAAGAGAGAGACAGACCTTTTTCAGTGGAGCCAGAAACAGAACCAGAGGCAATAGGCACAAACTGAAACACAGATGGTTCTGTTTGAACATCACGAAAGGCCTTTCTCACTGTGAGGGTGACCGAGCACAGGCACAGCTGTTTGTTGAGTCTCCCTCCTTGCAGTTATTGAAAGGCCATCTGAACATGGTCCTGGGTACGCAGTTTTAGGTGGTTTTTTTAAGTAGAAGGTTAAACCAGGTGACCCTCCAGAAGTCCATTCTAGCCTCAATTGTTTTGTGTTTCTGTGTTCTTAGTCCCAGAACCATGGCAGTAAGAACTTTTATAACTTGATTTAAAATTATGCATAAAGCAGAGAGTAAGGGAAAAAAACCCATTATTTGTAGTTTTTTGTGTTGCTAGGAAGATATATTGGACTGGTTCATCTAGCTATTGAATCCTACCTGGATGGGTTGGAGGTATATTCCTGGTGAGGATGGAGACTTGTAAACCTGATGGAAATGATGGACTGTGAAGGATGTTGTGATCACCAAGGGACACGGGTGTATTTTGAAAAGAATGCACTGAACTGCCTAATTCCAATTTTGTCCTGAAACATACAGGATTCCACTATCAATGTGAGATTTACAAATATCTTCTCTCTATTTCTGTATTTCTCAGGTTGACTTTCATTCAGTTATTCTTCATTCAGGAAAACATTTCCTCCCAGCCCAAGAAAGGGTTGGGTAATGACACATATATCTTTCTGTCAATCTCACATTTCCTTCTGAATGGAAATATTGAATGCAGTCCATAATGCAGTTCAAGTCAATATACAAACTGAGTTCAAACTAATGCCTGTATAGAGGGGATAATCAGGAGATGAGAAAACTGTGGGAGAACAGAATTCAAAGCAATCTCAAAGTATTGGTTGCATTTACATAGGAACTCATACGTACACTATGGTATATAACATAGACCTGAGCTTAAACACTTCCCAGTTGTCTTGCTGAAGACTCTGATTAAACCTGCACGTGCACTTCCTTTTGGAAAACAGCCTCTGAAAGCCATTGGGAAGGAGCCTTTGGGAAGGAACCATATTGTACCCTGCCTGGATGATGAGAGAACCAAAATTGTAAGGCACAGAAAAAATTAACACACTTTTCCCACAGCATGAACACAAATAATGACCAAAGCCAAAAAATAATCAAATAATATCAATGTTCTCATTTAAACTTAATACTTTTCTTAAATGAGCTAGCAATCACAATATCAAATGTTGCTGAAGGATCCACAAGCATAAAACCTGATGAGTGCCCTCTGTGTATTGACAGTATGACTCATCTTGCAATATCATTAACATTTTTTTGTCTGAACTTTGATCATGCTGAGTCCTAAGTATTAGCTTTAGTTATAGAAATATGTTAACTCATACTTCGTTGTTTTTCAACTAAGCAGTACTTAGCTTTCTCAGGATCTTCACTGATGGTTGAATTGTGTCATGTTAAAACCATGAAGAGAATGGAATGAGACTTTTAGTGTCTTGGAAAGTGGCACAACTTCTCTATATATGTCTCACCTCACTGAAAATTGTATTTATTAAGATTTTTTTAAAATCATGGGCTTTTAAAATTATGTTCTTTTTTAAAAAAAAGAAAGACTATTTGAATTTATCACATGGTCGCTGCTAACTTAGCATACCTCTAATTCATGGTCAGATCTCAATGTTTATTTGAAGCCATTTTTATCTCTGTACCTGCCTTTGTAAAATGGAGGATGCCTGCTGAACCATAAAGGAAAACAATTACATTTCTACTCTATCAGCTCCTTCCTCATATAAGCTCCCTTCCATTCCTCTGTGTTCTCAGAAAGGATGAGAAAGATGAATAAAGGAGTTCAGATAAATAGTTCAGAAAAATATACTACTGAATTAAAAGTAAAAAAACCTTATGTTAAAATATGTCATGTATTCCAACATGTTGCATGAACATCTCTTTAAACTGGCTATATTTTTGTTTTGTTTTTAGTTGTAGCTTTTTTATTCCAATTTATTCTAATTGACCAGAGCCACACCATCCTGAAAATTGCCCTTGACTACCATTATTTTCTTGGCAAGACAGGTGTTCTTGCACAGTGTGCAGCAGAGCAAGAGATGCAATTCCAAGGCAAATTTGAAGTGACTAATTCCATGCTATAAAAGGCAAAGAAGGAATTTCATCAAATGAAATGGTGACAAAACGAAGTTTTGTTTGCAAGTTAGAGTGGAAATATAATAGAATGAAGAGCAGCCAAAGGTACATACTGGATTCACAAAGAAATGTATTATAGTATGAGCAAATTATAGTAATTTATATTCTCAGCAAGGAATGGTGTTAATTGATATGAATTAACAAGAAATTAAAGTAGGTGCCATGGAAAGTCTTTTTATTTCACATCTTCATTGCTGTATTGTCATGTATTCTGTAACCTGCAAAGATCTCCTTTCATGCAACAGTTCAGACTGTACAAAAGGTTCAGAGTCCTGCTTTGAAAGTGATTGTCAAATATTTGTCAAAAATCTACTGATGTGTACTTTCTGGGATTAGGCAACACACATAGAACCAAACCCTTGATGACATTCTGCATTTTTTCAAGCCAGTCTATTTTTAATAAAGATTTGGAATAGAATGTTTTTTGAACATTGTGTCCTTAATGTTTACTGAACTCCCCAAAGTCAAGACTAGCATTTTCTCATGGCACATATCCTCATCCCTTTTCATCAGTATATCACACAGCCCTCCTTAGCTGTTCATTACTAGTTGCCCACTGTCCCTTTGTTTGGCACTCCATTCTACCAGAAAAAAACCCAAACAAAACCTTTGTGTTGCACGATAAACTAGGTCAGAGAAGTGATCTGGTATAAACTATTCAAGGCCAGATTGGATAGGGCTCTGAGCAACCTGGTCTGGTAAACGGTGTCCCTGCCCACCAGGCAGCAGGGTTGGAACTAAATGATCTTTAAGGTCCCTTCCAACCCAAACCATTCTGTGATTCTATGAGTTGGAAAAAAAACACAAAAAAAAAAGAAAAAAAAAGAGGGTTAGCATGAAATGGAGGGATGATGCATTTCAAGGGGGCATGGAAAGATATGTACAAAACTATACATTCAGAAGCACAAAGTTCTTGTACAATCTATACTTCCATCATGCTCTTGTGCTCCTTAGCCATTCAAAACAGACTAATAAACCTCTACAATATTATATAAAAAAAGAATAATACTTCTAATACTTTTTTTCATAGAAGAAAATAAGAGTTTGAAAGCAAAATACAAAGGCACAAGATCACCTGTAGAAATTTTATTTCCTCATATATCATCTTGCAGCCTAGCTTTTTGGGACAAGTTCTGCAAGCCATATTGACAAAAATGTGTTTCTGAGTATCCTGGCCAAGAGCTGTTGTCATAAGCATTTCCAAATTACTGTATCTACAAAGCACTGAATTAATTGGGCATAATATATTTTTGGCATGTGACTTCATAGAATGTAGCATAATGTCATGAAACCTACCAGCCTGAACTTCACTGTTTGCAGAGGTGACAGTCTCATGGGAATATTTTCAGCTCTGAATCCATGCAATTTACCTTGAAAGTAAACTGTTGGCTCTTACTAATGCAACCTGTTTTCTATTCCTCTTTTTCAATAGCCAAGCCTGATAAGCTGGCATTTTTTTTCTTTTTTTTTTTTTTTCATTTAGATCACACTTTCCTCACAACTTAATAAGAAAGAAGTAATTAAGAATGTCCCATCCAAACTCTCAACACCCACGTAAAAAATCTAGAAAAGATTCTGAAATAGCTGCAGTACAGTAAAAGAAATGCCTGGAAAATTTAATTTAATGTCATTATATGTTATAGCTTTAAAATACCAAAAGAGTACATGTGTACATAGCTCTGTGTATATATGTTTATGTTTCATTATTGTAGATTTGTGTTCATACAAATCTATTCTTTTTCCTCTTTATGGACTTGCTGAAGTACTTAATACGTAACAATTTTTTTTGAAACAAATGACTGTGAGTAATGATTAAAGAAAGAATCCAGCTTGTTTCAGAGCATAGTTTATAGTGTTAACTATTGCTGTTTCAAGATGGTGATCTCAACATCAACCCTGTAATTTGAAAACCAATTTTGCAACTGATGAGCTACTTCAGACAGTGACTCTATGACCACTGTACAGAATCAATGATGTATTTAACTGAAGCACTAAATTTCACACTAGTTATTCCGTAAAACTTTTTCTGAAAACATCATTCTTGAGACAGATATGTATATAGGTGTTTAACTCAAGAAAATGAATGTTTTCTCCAAATGGATTATCTAAGTTAATACCAAACTTTAATAAATTAAATTTTGTATTTTCAATTATTATTTAATCTATTTCTTATTAATTATTATTTTTAAACAGGTACATATTAATCCACATTTTAAATGAAGTATTATATCAGAAAATGTATTTTGAAGGAACATACTCATTTTGAATACTTCCAGATAATAACATTATCAAAGCAAATTGTTTTAACATCCCAACTTAAAATGGCAAATACTGCATTTTGAGGAAGTAAAAATGCATCACTTAATGGTATTGTTTCACATTATTTTACATAGTAGGAAAAATCTAATATTCTATATATTGTATTTTTTACCATATTCTAATATTTTAACATAAAACATGAATTATTCATCTTTTAAGATGATACAAAAATTGAAGTAATGACATTTTTCTAAAGAATGGTTATTTAGTTTTCCTACCAACTAAATTGTATACTTGCCTTCTTCTAAACTACAGCAGTGCCAACACTTGACAGGTGTCAAGGTGAATCATATCTTCTTTTGTAGTTTGAATCATGTTGAACAATGAGGCTCATAAAGTCACTGCATTTTTTTTTTACTATTGCTGTTATAATTATAATTTAAAAAAGGAATGGGGAGTAGCCATACATGACAAAATTATGACCTCTACAAGAATAGGAGAGAAAGAGATGCAGCAGCTCAACAGTTTTACACCAGTAAACAATTTGATATCACTGTATAGCATTTTATAGTCTAGGTTAGTAATAGTCTTATTAGGTCGACTTCCTATTCATTGCCAAGGCTTTCACGTGTCTCTTAACAATTTTTTTGTTACACATTATAATAAACTGTCTCAGAGGGTATGTACGGACATTTCAGTGAACAACAGATGAAAACAAAAGCTAATGAGAGAGTAATAAAGGCTGGCTTCATTTTTCACAGCAAAGGTAAGTGTTGACACCTTGATCCCCTATGGCACACTACCCATTTCCTCGATGGGAAATGGGTAGTTTGCCTGCAATGAGTTGGAGAACAAGAAGTCAAAGGAAGCCTATATCTAAGTAGTACTGTAAAGAAAATAAAATAAAATTTAAAGCATTTAGATACTGCAGGAGTGTCAGGGCCAAAGAAGAACAGATGTCGTAAACAAAGTACTTGATGAACTTAGCTGTATGAAGGCAGAAAATCTGTCTTATAATTGTTATAAATGTAGAATGTGTAATGAATGTATAAAGTATAAACTCATGAAGAATATGTAAATCCAGCCTAAGAGCCAGGTTATGTATTTTGCACAGTATCCAAGCTTTTTGTGAGGTGAGTTACAGTTCTTTACAGTTATTAGAACTGCAGTGGGAATTGGTGCTTGTTTCCAAACATGCAACTTCCCAAAATTATATTATATCCCACTGTTTAGTGGGATAGTGTTGCTGGATTAGAAATATTAACTTCTTTTGAAAATGTAAAAATCTACTTTCTAAAGATCATCATGACAAAGCACTCTGTCAAGCTTGTAATGTAAAAGAAACTCGGCAGGGAGCTCCCTATAGGGAGAGTCTGACATCTTGGTTTTGTCCCAACAGCCACATGGAATGAAATTGAAGTAGTGAACATCTTTTTGTGGGTAAAACACCTTATTTTTTGTATACTTTTGTTATTAATATTGCTGTTGTTTACTGTGCATTTTTCACTCCATTGCTTTTAGGTTTCAGTAAATTGCTATCTCAACCCATAGTCTCTGCATTTGTTCCTCTTACCGAAAAGGGTGGGGGAGGGGGAATGGCTGTTCTGGAGTTCAGTTTCCAGCTGGTGTTAAAACCACCACAATATGTAACTGCTAAAGGACTCAGGCATTTAAAAGGAACAAAAAAAAAAAGATAAAAAGAAGAGTCTCTGTTCTTTCTAAATTAAAAGCTTTTCTCACAGTTACAAACAAACAGGCATGAGGGAGATGAAATAAAATGTCACACTTGATGAAAAGATATATCAGAGTCAGGATGAACCATCCAACACTTAGACCTACTCTAAAAATTATAGTGATTCACTGAACATATATGCTACCCATTATTTATTATTTAAAAACAAGATTAGAGATTTGATCATATACAGAACATTATACGTAAGCTTAAAACCTTTCCAAGGGATATTTTTTCAGGTAATACCTGTAGGCACATTGTCATTATTACTCAAAAGACATTGAAATATGAGACACTTTAGTTTTTAACTGTGGGTATCTAAAGGAAGGATTCTTTCCAGTGTGTTTTGCAAGCAAAGAGCCAGCTGAGCCCTAAGGAGGCTGAAGACAAGGAAGGAGTGGGTAACAGAATGGACCACATGGCTTGCTGTTAGCATGAGTAGACAGGGAAGAAGGAAATGGTGTATAGCTGGGAAAAAGAGAAAAGCTCAGGTTTTCAAGTGCTGAGTGCTTGACAATTAAAAGGGCAATTGAGATGATATATCAGGAAATAGAGTATGAAAATTAAATCAAGGCTGAGGAAGGAGATTTGTGAGTCATCATGGTAGATGACAGATAACTTAATATGGTGATAAGGCAAAGAGAACTGAAAATGAAGCTCTGAAGGACAAAATCTTCATAAAAGAGAGACAAGTGGAAAAGAATAGCCAAAGGATATTTTGAAGGAGAAACTGGAAAGGGTGGGGGGAAATCTGCAAGAAAATAGGGTAACAGAAGCTAATTAATGTTTTTGCTGCTTTGCTAAGTGTCTTTTGTTGGCTAGTATGTACTATTTGAATGAAATCTGGTTTTAACAGCCTGGAATTCACAGGCTTATCAAATTAACAAGTATTAATATTGACATAAATCTGGACAAGAAAAATTATTGTCAGGGAAGGTTGAGTTGGGCAGATGGGAATGGCTGCTATTTCTGTCTAAAGATAATAAGTTTGTAAAATCTTGGGGTTTTTAAAATGTTTTGTTTTAACATATGTAGCTATTGTCTCATTAATATCTTCTCTTTCTGCTGCCATGTGCTGACCACTGTTACATGGATCCTCTTTTGTTATGTGCTCTGCCAGATATTAGGTGATTGCTCCTATTTTATGCACTTGTGGTTTGAAAACGAATTGAGAGCATGGAGATTAACTAGACTTGGCTGCCAAAGAACATTTACTCACAGATACATTTGATGTGTACATGACCTCTCTGCTTCACATCACTCATGGGGAGGATACAGTTGGCTGAAATTCCCACAGTGCCTGGCAACTGGATGTTGATGTCACTGTGGCAATCACTTTATCATTAACTGGGTAGTTGTAAGGAGCCATTTAAGCATAAACAGAGTTTAACCAGGGCCAATCCTCTGCCAAAGTACCACTGTGGCCTGTCTCATGCTGCACGTTTGCCAAAGCCAGGGCTCTGTTCTGGTATGGTATTGATCATTTGTCTTCATATCTATCTACTTTTCAGCTTTTTCATATCTGGCCCATTTATAATACACATTGTCTACAACTGCTGTTTTATCCCTGAATAAGAAAAATAGAACCTGATCTGAGGTACTAGTACAACATAAAAAAAAAAAAATCAGTAGCAGTGTAGTGACTGTAGGATCCAGAGGAGGGCCACAAAGGTGATGGGGGAGCTGAAACACTTCTCCTATGAAGACAGGCTGAGAAAGCTGGGGTTGTTCAGCCTAAAATAGAAAAGGCTCCTGGGAGATATCATTGCAGCTTTTCAGTATTTGCAGGGGGCCTATAAGAAAGATGGGAACAAACTTGAGCTGGGAATGTTGTGATAGGAGAAGGGGTAATGGTTTCAAATTAAAAGAACACCAATTTAGGTTAGACATAAGGAAGAATTTTTTTACAGTGAGAGTGGTAAAACACTGGCACATGTTTCCAAAAGAGGTGGTGGATCCCCAATCCCTGGAAACATTCGAGATCAAGTATGATGGCACTCTGAGAAACCTGATCTGGTTAAAGATGTCCCTGCTCATTGCGGGAGAGGGGATTACTAAATGGCCTTTAAAGGTCCTTTACAACCCAAACTAGTCTATGATCTTCAAGGACAGTTCTCTCCCATGCTGAAGTGCATGGAGGTATCTACTTTCGCAGCGTAATTCAGTGTATTCTGCTCTGTCATTGGTTGTTGCTTTATCCTTATTCTATTGCTGGATTGAGCAAAACATAAGGTCAAGTATCTTAGTAAAATGGCACATGAAGAGGTGGGGTTTTCTCTCTGTTAATACTAGAATATTAGATTCCTCCTGTTACATTTTATAAGAGTTTTACCAAGGATACTGGTTTATCATTAATCACTGACCTTAGTTTAAAGAGCATCAAACAAAACTTGTGTTTAAAGAATATTTCTTATGCTTCGGACATTTTCAAATCTGACAGGAAGATGCACCTTCAAGTGCTGACAGAGTCACAGCAAGCAAGGAAGCAAACAGTCAATTTCCATTGAGAACTCTGACACAGAGAAGGAACGTTTATACTGCAAATAGCAGTAGCTCATCACAGTCATCTGGTTTATGGTCCTCTAGCCATTTATCTGAAAGCAGAACTTTGACATTCACTAAAATGCAGTAAAAGACAATGGGGCAAGTAAGAAACATAAAGGAAGGTCTTACAGGTCAATGTAAGGTAAGTAATGTAAGGTCAAGGTAAGGTACAGTTTTTGATAAAGATAGCTTGGGCTTTTGATATGGCTGGGATCAATTTTCATAAAGGCCAAAATGACTCTTGAATTTCTGGAAGGGCCTTGAAGGGCTCACATTTACATCCTGCTGGTAAGGAGATACTAAAAACTGAGTTTTCCCCAGTTTTACAGTGTCTATTTTTTGTCCTCCAGTTCACCTATAAATAGTTCTGAATAAAGTGAAATTTAGAGTCCCATAAAACATTAGATGGATGCCACCTTTAAATATTCAAGATAGATGAGTAGAAGCCCAAGTTTCTAGTATAATTAAAATAGTAGAGAAGCTTCTATACTTGATCCCTTTGTGGTACTACTTTTGTATCAAGTGTAAAGAAACTTGATATTTCCATTCCTCACTTAGATATAATGGGGTGAAGCTGAACTGAAAGCGTCTGATTTTTGAATGTGATAGCTTAATTTTGTTTATTTTTAAATTCAGTTTAGATTGTAAAGGAAAGTTTAGAGAGTTAGAGGTGTTTTTCCATACGCCTATGTCTATATATTCTTTAAAATAAAAAGAAAGTTTTCCTGTTAAAAGTTGGTAATGGGACTCATATTTCTGTCTTCTCTCCTTAGAGTTTTTAAACTCTGATTTTAAGACTTCTTAGCAGTCCCTTTATTTTAATTATATTTCCACTTAACTCAGCATGAGAACTTAGAGTAGCAATGAGTGTGTTTTGAAAACTCACCACCTAAAGTCACACCTAAATTTAAAGCTCTGTAAGAAAACCATTATTAGGAAAGCTTATGAAAAAAAAAAAAAGGAAAACCTTCTAAAAATTACTGCTGAGGAGACTTATAAAGATCATGCTGAGTGATAGGTCAAAAAGCCCAACCCATCGACAACTGCTGGAGTTAGGAAATTCACTTATCCTAGTAGGCAGCTACTTCTTTTCACTCACCCCTTTTGACGCTGTTCTTATATGTCATTTGGACATGTTCAGTAAGGTGATACAAGGGTCAGACTTTTCTGTGCTTATCTGGATGAAGTGGAGGTATGGAGACTTGTTACTGCTTAATAGGCTACTTGCAGTGAGCATCATCTGAAGCGAAGTGCGGGATGAGAAGGGAGTCATACCAACCAGGTAGTTTGTTTAGAATACTTGACTGGTAAGTCACTGCAAATACCAGATATCCAGCTGAATCTGGGTGAGAATCCATGTAAAGAATCAGTAGCCTAATGACAACACATGTTCAAGTACTGGCAAAACTTGCCTGTTATAAGTTTTTTGGGATAAAGAAAGAAAAGTAATCTAAGCTCTGGCTTAGATTAGTCAGAAAAATCTGACTTTGTACTATAGGCAGGGTAAAAACGAGCATATATGTTCATGCAAGCATAATTGATATAAAACTTTGTATGAAGACTAATTCAAGGTTAAGATAGAGACATCATGTATTCATGTCTCTCCTTTGAATTCAGTGGAGATAGTGAGATTAACTGCGCAATGTGCTAGAGAACTGAGGCCTAATATAGTTATATAATTTAATAGCTCATAATCATTGACCTGAATGTGCTTTCAGTAAACCTATATTTTCACGTTGCCCACTGATTTTGTCCAAGTTCTCACAGGTGCCTATGTGGCTGCACAACTTCTGTGTGTGCTGAACCACAAACTGTTGAGAGCCTGGATTTGCTTAGAGCTATGGTAGTATTTACAAGGTTTAAAAAAACCCCAAACAATTAAGGTAAAAAAAAGGAAAAGGAAAAGGAAAAGAGAAAAAGAGAAAAAGAAAAATAAGTACTTTCCTAAATAGGTAGATAGACATATTACCGAAGTGAGATTTGGAGGTGGATTGTGCAGCTACAGAGCTGGTAGTGTGTCCTTTATTTTGTGATATGCGTAATCAGCAGCACAAGACCTGGAAAGTGTATGTGCCCTTCTAACACTGTTTTAAAGATGTATTATCAGTCTAACTATATTCAACAATTATCAATCCGGCTGTATTCAAGAGTTACAGTCTTAACTGAGCTCAAAGTGAACAAGCTCATCTTCTGTGTCATTAAAGAATTAACTTTTCCAATTAAAGTTTAGCTTTATTTAGTTCATTTATGTAGACATCATCCTAAAGCAAATAGAAGAGCAATTTTATCACCGTTACAGGTTTCTGAAGCCAGATCATGATGAGCTTATCCAGTGTCAGAGTTACTGAAATAAAATTATTATAACCGAATTAATTAGCCAGATTTAAAGAAAAAAAATTCAGCATTGTTTGTATAATGAGATACTCCATAGTCAAATTACAAGTGCAGTCAGTATAATGTTTATCTTTCAATAGTCATTGTCCAGAAAAGTCAGGTGTGTGTATATATAAATTGAATTCTATTACAGAACACATACCTTATGTTCATTTGTAAAATACATTGAGATCTGAGTTATTCTGCATTTATGCTGCTGATAATTAAAGAGTAAATACGGATGAAACATTTTTGACTTATAATTTCCATAAAATCTTCACCTTTCTCAATTAAAGAAGAAATGACAGTGATGCTAATAAGTAATAAGCCACAAAATGCAAACTGTAGGTCACAATTATTGCTTTAGTGTTATGTAAAAGCTTGCAAGGCTTAAGCTATACCAAATAAAGGGTTTACTCAGTTAAAGGTGCTTTATCTTATTTATTTATCTTTAGCACATACAAGAGCATGAAATTTAGCAGACAGTGATGTATTTTAGAGAATCCATGTGGGAACAGTAATACTAAGAAGTTACAGTAGAAATGCTCTATTCTGCAACCCTTAGCTATCTATCTTTATATTGCCCCATCACAGTAAAATCTGAATGGCACAGAACACTTACCTGTATAATGCCCTTGTGAAGTGTTCAATAGTCTCATTTTCAAGTTAGGAAACAAGAGATAAAAAATAATTTTTTAAAATTTTTTTCATTAGATTACTTAGGTAAAATATGGCAGTTGCTTATATTGAATTTTTATCTCCTACGACTTCATTTTGTTACTTAACTGGAACTTCATCCTTCCTTATACAGTTATTTATAATTAAATATAGAACAAAACATAAATGAGATAATTGAAAGTCAGGCTGTTGTTTTCAGTCTGTAGAAATTCTTCATTCTTGCACCTGGTTCAACAGCTGTAACTTTAGATCTGCTATAGATCTAAAGAGGCGAAAAGAGGCTCTCAACTTCATTAATGTGGGTCCCAGCCAACTCCCTTCTTTAGTTTCTCAGTGTCTAACTTAGAAATAGAAATTACGACTGAATCAGAAGAGATGGAGCTTGGAAAAAATCTCCCATCTTTCCTGTTTTTTAAATTTGTTTTGTTTTCTTTTTCTCTTCTGAAAAACTTTGAAAATTCTTCTTATTTTTGCTAAAACTTTCATTTTTCTTTCAGTTTCCCTCTCTGTTTCCATTTTTCATCTAGGTATTCTGTATTTCAAGACAAAGAAATCTTCAGCTTTTCTGACACCATTTTTGAAATTTTCAATAAAATCTGAAGATTTGAAAAGGTCTAGCATTTTCCCAAGGTGGCAATTCTTCCAGTTCCAGATCATGACATTAAAATTCACCTTTGTTTTGACAACTTGTGGTTTAACCTCATCCAGCAGGTAAGAATACTGCCACTCACCCACTTTCCCCTAGTGGGATAGAGGAGAGAATCAGAAAAGTGAGAAAACTCATGGGCTGAGATAAAAATAATCTTCATTGCCCTGTACTGGATCCGCTCCAGGCACTCCGTGTCTCTCTTGTACTGAGGAGCCCAGAACTGGACACAGTACTGCAGCAGTGGCTTTACACAGGCAGATTAGATGGATAGGATCACATTCCTTGACCTTGTTGTCCACTGGGACCCCCAGTCCTTCACCACAGAGCTATTTTCCAGCAGGTCAGTCACCAGGCCATACCAACAAACAAAGCACTAATACAGAACAAAACACTAAACTAGAACAAAACAGTAAAAGTAGGATTATTTTCATTCTGAACACTAAAATTGGGGCATCTAAATCTGAACTATTGCCCTAGACTTTGTATATCAGTAAATAATGAATAAACAGCAAGCACATCAGCAGAGCTTTCATCCACCTACCTTTGGTTTCAACAGGGCATGAGTTGTACTTGGAGAATACCTACTTTGCTTTGGGGAAAACAGATGACTTTTGGAAAATAGACTCAGCATTTGGAGTCATACTTTTAGGTGACTAAGTCAGAAGGTTGTATGCCAGCCTAAATGTGAGGTTTACTCTGAGAATGGGTCAATGTCCTAGGATGAGTAGTTTTGTGTATATTAGTAATTGCTGCAGTGAACCTCTTTTCTTCTCTAAATCTTTCCTCAATAAACCAAAACCAAACACAACCAAACAAAAACTAAACCAGAAACAAAATCACAAAGGTCTAATAGGTAATTAACACTGAGAAGCGAATGAAAAATACCATGTGTGCAATCTCAGAGTAAGAAAAATCCACCAATGCTGTCAAAGTTCAATTCCTAAGGCCCACATTTGTCGCGACGGGGCTAGATGGTACGTGCCACGACCTTCCCAAAAGCGTCCTGCGTTCGGCAGTGCCGTGACGCGGTGTGCGGTGGTCGGTGGAATAGGAATGCCGCGGTCGTCACCAAGCGTCCCTCTCAGAGGTCGCTGGTTGGTGCAGTTGCACAGCCAACACCCCATCCCACCCGCGCAGGTGGACGCGCAGGCACTCACTCACACACAGAAGCGTACAGCCGGAGGCAAAGAGTTGGAGGGGCTCTGTTTATGGTATTCCATGAAACAGGTTTATTCCATGAAGAGTTCAGGGAAGAAGAAGCACAGAACAACAGAGCGTCCAGGGTTATACACCAGGGGCAGTAGGGGCGGAGAGTATACCAGGGACCAATGGGTTGAGGGCCAGGGGGTGGAAAGGAGGTGCGATTACAGTACAATAACCAATAGGGAAGGGCAAGGGGAGGAGCAAGGGACAGGGACAAATGGGGCGTTGATTAAGAGAGAAGGTTCTGGAACATAACCATAAAAGGGTACGGAGACTGACAGGCCAATAGGCCAACCGAATAGGGGAACATTAACATAGTGTTGCTAGGCCAGATGGGGGAGACCTTCCTCCTCACCATGGAGGAGACCTCAGACCTCGGAGCCTTCCCACCAGCAGTCTTCTACTGCATCTGGGTTTTCTGGCTCCTCGGCCACTCCTGTGGCTGGCCCTACCAGGCTCAGCCACCGCAATACACATCATTTAGCAAGGTTTAGAAATTTGGCTGAGACTCCTTAAAGCTTAATATTTGTACCCCATTTTTCTCTTGTAACTTTCTATATATGACCAAAGCTTCTCGTTTTGCAGTCCTGTTACCATAAAATCAAAAGAAAGAAGAAAAAATCTTCAGATGTTAATCAGACCAGCTACACTCTTAAGTCATTTTCTAGACGAGTCTTTTTCTCTGTCTACTGTCTACAGAAAGAGTTAAGGAAACTGCAGTCTCAGCTTATAGGGAATCACATATCCTTTATCATGGGTGTCTAGAACTTGGATACTTAGGTCTGAGATAATCAATCCAGGGTCCTTCTCTAGCCACTGTAGAACTGTGTGTCCATTTTTTAAAGGAATTAATGTTATACTAAAAAATGACGTCTAAAATAGTTGTGACAAATCAGCCTCTTAATGTGCCTTTTTCTTGTCACTGAATATGAGGGAAGCCTATGGTGACTAGCCTAAAGTTAAGATTGTAGATATAGAAAATTGCATGAAATTGACTGACCTTCTATTATGTGGCTAAAAACTATGTAAGATAAATTACCATACTGCACCTGGCTGGAATGGAGTTAACTTTCCCCTCTTCACCATATAGCTCTGTGCTTTGCAATTGTACCCAGAAAGGTGTTGATAACACTCCAGTGTTTTGGCTACTGCTCAGCAGAGCCGGCACAGCATCAAGGCTCTCTCCAGCCTAGGACTGTTGGATTGGGAGTGGGCAAGAGGTTGAGATGGCACAGTCAGGAAATCCAATCCAAACTGACCAAAGAGATACTGTGTGATGTAATGCTCAGCAATAAAGGCAAGGAAAAAAGTGGAACAGGGAGGCATTTGTTACGAAGGCATTTGTCTTCTGAAGGAACTCCTATGTGTACCGAGGTCCTGGTCCCAGGAAGTGGCCGAACGTTGCCTGCTGGAGGGAAGTAGAGAAGTTTTTTCCTTTACTTACATGTGAAGGCTTTGCTTTTCTTTATTAAACTGTCTTTATCTCAACCCATGAGTTTTTCTTCTTATTTCGGAGAAAATTTCCTCCAAAGAAGAGGAGTGACGGAGGAAGTTGGTGGGTATATAGTGAGCAACCAAGGTAAACAACACACAATTGCCAACCAAAATGTTTTGTCAGTTCTCTTTAAAATAAATTTAAATCTCTTCACTGTCTTCAGTAATTTTCAAGTCTGGCATCAAAGTATTTAGAATATTATTCATTGTGGTGCTTGTTCACTGCTGACTGCAGATGCAGTTGCACCTGCATGTAATGTGCACAAAATGCTTGTGCTTTACCTAATAGCTAACACACTTTTAGCAGTTAGGTTGACCATGTAACTGCAATTGAGGAATATTATTATACTTGTCATTATTCTCTGATAACCATTGTAGGCCACATATAAATAAAAGTCACAAATTACTGAAATATTTTTCATCAGTATTGCTAGATAAAGGGGGAAAGTGATGTATTCACTGTTTATGTGGTAAAAGATTGAAAAGATATAGCAAAAGTAATATTGTTAGCAACAAAGTCAGCAACAGGTGAAGCATCTTCTGAATTGCATCTTGAATTAGCAGTGGTGGGAATATATAGTATGGAAATTTGTTTTCCAGTAACATTATCAGTCAGTCTATCTTATGTTTCAATATCTCAGAATCAGAAGGCTGAGCTGTGGAAATGGAAACTACTATAATAAAAGAAAGAACTAAAGTGTAGTATGCTTTCATAACAAGTTTGAATTAAAATTGATGAAATTTTTTTTAGATGTGAAATATGGAGTTCCTTCCTTCCTTGATATGATCTCAGTTTTGCATTGTTCTGTGCTTTGTATTTTAGCTTGGAATGTAAGTAAAACGAAAACACTGTTGAGAGATACTAAAAAGTACAAAAGAGTATTTCTGGCTTTCCTAAACATACAGAAACACTTTGGATAATTTGAATAAGTTTCAGATAAACAGCCATATTTTTGGGTGCTCATTAGAGCTTGGTGAATAATTTATAACAAATAATTTAGTTGATGAATTTTAACTCTCTTCAGCTCACAAATTGTCCATGAACAGATTGTGATTTTCCTAAATTAGCTCATTATTCACAATCATCCAGTGAATAATTCCTGTGGCTAATTCTCTGTAGCTAGTTTGTGGCCAGTTGCTGTAAACAGTTAACTTTCAAGCTGTTTTGGTCTGACATATAAATCCTGTAGAATATTTCTGCTTAACTAAAAAGTTTGAAATCAAAACATCAGAAATAAATAATAATAGTAATAATAATAATGATAATAGCAATAATAATAAAATCCTGTAAGGTACATGCACTTTCCACCCTAAGTGTCAGTTCTGTGTTCATCACTGTAATATTTAAGAGATGTTTCAAAAAATAATATTAATTTTCTTATACATCCAAAGTGAGACAAATCCTCATACAGTCAAAAGATCTTAAGAAGTTTCTGAAAATGTTGTTCATTCCTTGGCTTCCTTTAATTCAATGTTCACCCATTCAGTACGAGTGGGCTACATCAGACAGAATCATCATGACATTTGAAAACAAAGGGAGTATACCTGGAGTGGCACAATTTTTTTTACATTTTAAAGGATGGAGTAATTTTCCAAGTTCAAGTAATAAATTGTATAAAAGATTCTGAGTTTTAATTGTCTGTCTTGATCTTGGATTTTGGCATATAAAGCCAATGTTGGATGAATAATCCATTTTAAATTTTGAAAAAAAAGAATTAGCTCAGGACATGAAACACTACTTTTGGGACTAAAAGAGGAGTGGCAGATGTATGTTTCTTACTTACTTATGGCCTTGTATTGTCTTTATATTCTGAATTTCTTAAAAATGTAAAAATGCTTATATTAAGCCTTTTAGATTTATAAGTACATGACTGTTCTTATTCTAATAGTTACTTCAGCTGATGGAAAAACCTATTTTTTTTTATTTTATTATTTGTTCTTATTTCCATTATTCCATTAAACCCCTGTTTATTTAGAGTCTTTGTCAAAATGCTGTCACATACCAGTATTTTCTTAGTGAGGAGAAATGATGAAAAACTAAGGTATGTTTTTAAACAAATCATTTTTCTTAATTTGCAATGAATGTTCAAGGTGAATTGTCTAAACACAGACATAATCAAGCAAGAGGAAGCAGTTCCACAGCAAGAGGTCTCTAAGCAAATAATGGATCAAAATTCCTCTTTCTTAGCTTCTTTCAGGAGCACTGATGGTTTTGATGCTTCTTTACTGCTTTTGGTATTAGCTTTTGTCTCCAAGACACTAAGAAAAATGATCATTTTTCAGATACTAGAACCTTAATTTGCTATATGCTTGCCCTGGAGAAATGGCAGAGGTCAGAAGATTGGGGTTATGTTCAAGTCTCTCTCTCTGTGCTCTGGATCTAAAATTGGTTTAGAAGTTGCATTACATGGAAAAGTTTAATAAATGAAACCTTCTTAAATAAGTTAGCTGTTTGGCAAGTACTGCATACTGTAGCAGATTCCACAACTTTATTCGGATTTTTCCATGGTTTGATTCCTGAAATCAATTGGACTTTTATTTGGCTAGCAATTGCAAGATCAAATCTTCAGTTCAAAGTGATATTTTTGCATATAACGGGCTCTCCAACCACTGCTGTATTTAGTACAGAATCATACAAGTATGTCAAACTGTATGTATAAAAAGGGACATATTAATTTGCAAATATTTATTTTTCACATCCGAAAATTTCAAGTTGTACAATAGTTCATAGTCAGTATACACCAGCTTCAGAAAACTCAGGCAGTGCTCCAACTTTCACCGTCATTTCTTATTACCTCCAAGTACCTACTTTGTTTTCCTTATACAACCTCTAGGAAGTTTTTAGTGCCTAATATTACCTCTAGTAATGGGGATGTTTTAGGATGTGTTATCAGTTGGAAACTCTCATCAAGTTATTGCACAAAACTTTCATGGAGTCCTCCAAAATAAGAGGTGTTATTTTTCAGAAGAGCATCCTAGAAAAACCTGAATCGCTAAATAAATAAATAAGATCAGTCATTCACAAGGATTATAAGGTAATATTAATAGGATGGATTTTTCAGAAATTATCTTAAACTAATTTTCTTGAAATAAATTGTCTGAATTTTATGTTTCCTGTTGAATATTTTTGTTTCGTTATTATTAGTTTTCTTATTTATATTTCTATGAGAATATGTCCCCTGGGTTCCTAAGCTCAAAAAATAAGGTCTAAATTTTTTTTTTTTGGTGACAATTCTGGTGTGGGATGCTGAATTGCGATTATGTGAACTGTGAAGTCCCGGTTTTTTGCATAGGTTATGTCCAAAACTCTGTTCCCTAAAGAATAGAAATTCCACTTATTTTTGAATAAGTATATGGTGAAGGTCCTAAACCTTCACAGACACAGCTTGAAGGAAAGGGAGTCTGAAAGTGTATTAAGGGGGAAAAAAAAAGAAAAGATACAAGCCAATAGGGTCTTGGTGAGAACAACACATACATATCCACTCAGAAATATGAGCCTATAGAGTCTCTCTATAAAGCTTACTTTATATAGAACTATTCCTTTAGCCTGAGTAAAGGCATATATTTTTAAAACATGCACTGAGGGGAAGACAGGAAGTCAACGAGTTGTTAAGCAGTATACTTAAATAAGAATTTACATTCCCCGAAGTCAATAAATATTTCAAATAATGAATGAGTGCAAATTCTACTCTTGTCTTATTGGGAAAGGGGCGAAAATAAGAACACAAAGAAAAATTAGTTGTCAGGTTAGTTCCCAGGGCATGGAAACCAATGATTTGTTTTGTGCTTTTGCCTTGAATGTTTTAGCAGAAACACTTGCTTTCTCCCCATGAGTTGGAGTTAGATTTTATTATTGACATATCCACAGGAAAGTTGTAATTTAAAAAATATATAGTACTTGGAAATGAGTTCATTTGGGGAAGCTTTTGAATGTCAAGAACATTTGAGACAGTTTGCTCATTTTAGGCTGTAGAATTTCAAGACACAAAAAGCTGGGAACAGACATAATTTTGGGGGTTTTGTTTGTTTTGATTAATATAAAATATGGATATAGATCTAGTATCGATATCCAACTATAACGGACAAAGACTCTCTAACAAAGTAGTTAGAAAGTGTATGTTTTAATCGGCCGAGGACACGTGCGGGATAGCTCCCAAAGACGCAGTGCCAACTTGCAAGACAATACAGATTCTATTTATCTACAGAAGTTCTAAATATTTAAGATACAAATACATATTCATAACATAAATACCTCCCATTCCTCGCTTCGTATTATAATTAGCTAAAATATCATTAAGCATGCGTAGTTACTCTTTTAAAATGAGTCTGGGGTCTACCACGGGATCTAGAGGAAGATTTTCGGAGTCTACCTCTCAAACGAACTTCTTGCCTCTTGAACTTTCACAATAGCAGAATGACCCTTGTACACTCCGTTCTTCCCTCTACCATCCTTGGATGGGTACTTCAAATACAGAAATTAATAACTGTCTAATTCTCTTTAGATCTAAGTTCTCTGGTTCTTGTTACAGATACAGCTGTACAAACATAGGATGACAAACAATTAGTCAAAACTACTTCAAGCCTAGTTTCTTAAACAATTATTAACTTCTTAATTATCCTCAGCTGAATTTAATCTATCCATTATACTTGTTCTAACTAATTCTAATAAAGCTAACTTTTAAGAAATATCTAAAATCTAAGATTTTTATGTTTCAGTTTGTTGGTTTAAGGTTTTGAGATATTTTGAAGAATGTGCAATAGACCCATTTTCTTTTATTTTCTTTTCTTTCTTAAATTACTATGTCTACAGTATTCAGCATACCTGTCCTCAGAAAGTCTCAAGCTGTACAGAAGGGCTCCAGTTTGTTGCAGCCACTGGGTCTTCACCTTCCAGGTCTGTGGCCTAGTATCATACTCATTATTATATAGTAACTTGCTTTAACAGCAGGGTATATTACATACAGAATGCTATCCTCAGTGTTCTATTTTGTTTATAGCAACAGGTTATTTTTTCTCAAAACATACATTGGTCCTTCCTCTTTGCCAGAAGGAAGAGTAAGAGGTAGAAATTAACCATGTGTTTAACATAAAATTAAGAAATTACAAGAGTATGTAAGATTTAGTAGGATCCAATGAAAACAATGCAGTGAAAGAATGACTGATTTAATATATAATGAATCTCTCTAAAAGAATTCACCTTCAGGTTTCAAGGCTATATGAAAAGCTGGCACTCTGGACTCTAGAAAATCCAGCCAGCTGTGATTTGTTAAACATGAGATGTGAAGCATATTTGCTCACATTCGTTACTTAGCTAAGACATGAAAGTCATGTTTTCATAGTGAATTTTTCAAGTCACTCAGGAAAGCCAAGAGCACCTCCTATAGGCCAGATCCAACGAGTTGTTATGTAGGCAGGATCTTTGCTGGGAGCATGTTTTATCATTCAGGTTCTTAATTTTCCTAGCAACAATGTCCAAACAGTTATTAAGTCCTATTAGCTTATAATGGTTACTGATTCTGATTAATAAAAGCTGTTCATTTGTTTAATTGAAAAGGTTCTACTGTATACAATATTTCTTAGAGATGTTTTAGAAAATTAAATAAAAGAAGTACTTAATTTCCTTTTCATTATCTGAACGTGTTCATTAACATTCGTTTGAAATACTTGCTATTGTTGATACCCCAGTGATCCAAAGAGTTTCACTAGTGTCAGAAACACTCTCTACTGACCACAATACCAAACTATTGATATTTTCCTTTCCAAAACTCTCAGTCTATTACTAACCAAAGGGTTTTATTTTTCTCAGGTGAACGCCTATTAAAAGACCTAAATGGTTGTCTGCTATGAAGTTAGAAGAATATATTTTATAAGGGTACACTCCTGATGCAGAGGCTATTTCTGTGCATCATATTACATCAAAACAAAAATGACAGCATTTGCTGTGAATAGTAGCAGTTCTTTGTATTCTTCTCACTTACTGTATCCAGGGTCCAATATTCTCCAATACAAATAAAGGAGGTGATACCAAAAAAATCACTGATAGATTTCTTTACCTTAGCATGTTAGGTGGTCAGAATTCAACCTTTGTTCATGAATTACATGAAATAAGTCTGAATGTATTGGAAAATTACATAAATGTAATTATTCTGACTTTGAGGACATTTTGTTTGCTTCACCGGTGGAACTCTCTGTTTGAACACTGATCAGAAAAAAGTTCCACATGAAGTTTTTGAAAATGTGACTCCCTTTAATCTCTCTACTTTCTCTAAGTAGATACAGTTGTCATGCTCAGTGTATCTGCTTTTGTGTTATCAAATTTTGGATCTAGATAATACAGCTACAAAAAAAGAGGGAAAACAGAAATCCCTCCAATATTATCTACAAGTAAAAATCATCAGAAATAGACAAACATGCCTGCATTTAGAGGAACTAAATAAAATTTTGAAAGTGTATTATACATATGCATATATTTCTGTTTTCTTCTTGAAAGAGTTACATAATACAACATTTTACTCATAGCACATTTGATTTATTCAGTGTAGTATTTCTCATCTTTCTTTGTATCAAATAGAATTACAGTCTTCTAAAAAAATCTTGCGCAATATTTGACTCTAATATCCCGACATAAGGTGTTCTATAGGATGACTTCTTATAAGTCTTTTAAGAAAGTATAATACAGTGATAAAGGATTTATTTATAATTTAGGTTCCCATTGGATTCTGTGTAATGAACAATATTCCCAAATATCTATAATAAATTCTATTTCTTTTATGTAACTGTTCTTCTGTATGTAACTGAAGCTAACTCTTCCATATTGCTTTGAGTCTCTTACGAACGAAAGCAGTAATTTCTGACTGTACTCTCTGCTTTTTCACAAAAAATTTAAAAAATTCACCCCACTATTGAGATTTTAACTTCTGACGTGGCTGTTGTTGTTGTTGTTGTTGTTCATTTCTTCTGTCTTAACTGAGCTCTCATTACTATTTTATTTTAATACTTCAAGTCAAGTTCTGGGAGTAATTTGGGAAATGCCACTCCATCAATTCTGGAAAGTAAAAAACTTACATTGCCCTTATCTTTCCTGTGAAGAATACATACATTGACCTGTATGTGCAAGGTCAAGAGGTACTTCTGTGAACCATTCTGCCTATGTATCTTCTTGTGGGTACAATAGCAGCACTATAGGAACACTATATAGGTGAACTACCATGGCAGAGCAAATATCTATATAAGAGCAAGCAGTTTACTTTCCCTCTTTGTTTTTCCTCATGTTGGACTCAGGTGAGAAAATTTGGTCATTTGGTTGTTTTAATGAGTTTGAAGGAGCTTGTACAGAAATGTTTATAGAGAGACTAAGAAGGAAGCAAAACATGAAAAGTTACTGGGTAAGGAATAATAAAATGTACATCTAAGATGGCAGTATTTATCCCATTATGTTCTAAGCATAGAGATAACCATAAGAATATCAATAAATAATGTCAGCTGAGTTCACTTTATGTATCTGTGTAGAAATGTTTGCCTTTGTGTTCTTTTTTATTTGATAAATCAACTTTCCCTTGTATAAAGAAACTGTTGATCTGCTTTCAGCAAAGTACTCCATAGAGATGGATACAAATATAGAAAATCTTCAAGAAACATTGAAATATTTAAGCTGATTATATTTTTCACTGTTTGAAGTTGATTGAAGTTGATTGAAGGAATCAATAATTCTGTAATTTATCTGCATTCTTTCTTTCAATTTTCCTGCTTTTTACCACAGAGTAAATAATAATAAATGATATGTAGAATTCATTACTCACTTATCAGAAGACATAATTTCTACTGTTAAAATGTTTAAAATTTCTACAGTGTTGTAAAATCACAAAGCTGCAAATAAAAAATAAAGCCTTCACAAAAAGGAAAAAAAGCTCCTACAGTAGTATTTGCAGTTTATGATTTCTATTGCATTGCATGAGTGAAAGAAATGAAGAGAAAATAAATAAAAGAGAGGTTTGATGAGTTGTTATTTTTTTTTGTCACCATTCAAACATGTCAGATTTCCAAGTAGCTTAAACAGTTGCAAATGAAGTTAAGTGCTAGTTCTATTTTGCTGAACTAGTCATTACAGGTTTAGAGACATTTTGAGGTTTGCTTATTGCTTTGAATTATGGTGGTAAAACTAATGACACCTGTTGCTCTTGGCTACAGACACCAAACTTTGAGACTGGTGTTTTTATAGCAGGGACAAAAATCCAGAACTCTTTATAATTTCTTTTCTTTTTTTTTTTTTTTTTTTGCAAAGAAGGGAGGAAACAAGAAAAGACACTTCATTGTGCCTGAATAAAACATTTCAGAAGGAAATATTTTCATAACATCTACATTAATATTCTTAATATTCTGTAGTAGATATACTTCATGTAACCCCCTCTCTTTCTATGAAATGAATCTTAATTTTTTATAACCTCCTTTCCTACCACATTTTTACTTATCTATCTTGTTCTTCTCCAGTAGGTAGTAATTTTTACTAATGACCATCAGTTTCTGAGTAAGAACATAATTCATTTTGCATAGGGCACTGAAGAACTATCAAATTATAATGATTTTCAGTCATTGCAGACCTGGGCCAGATTCAAGCTTAGCAACTCAGTGATGAAAACCCCTGAATACTATTAACAATTCCCTGAACTGCTCAGTGCCCATCAAATAAATGCACAATATATTTGTCATTTGGACTCCTATCTTCTTATTCTAATTCTCCATATTAGAATCTGTTGGTCTAAAAATAAAAATGCATTTGCATCCATAAAATAATTTTTCCTTTAGCTGCAATGTTACCTTAGTTATGGTCACTTAACTTTTTCACTGAAAATGAGTGGTTGGAGGATTCTTATCTTCACTATTTTGTTCTAAATTCTAAGTGATTTCTAGGCATGATATTCATTCCATGGGAAAACATATAAAAATAAAAGAAAAACTCTAATAAAACCAATATTTTTTACATTATGCAGTGAGAATGATAGCAATAATGGTCCAAACAAATTACAGTCAAGGGTCATCTGACATTTCTTTTCATAGGATCATAGAATATTCTGAGTTGGAAGGGAACCCCCAAAGATCATCAAGAGCAAGGGGTCCCTGCAGGTCAGCATCCTTTTTTTAGCTCTGTAATTAAAATGTATATCTTAGCTGTTTTAACTAACACTGGCACAGAAGTTGTTAGCCAGATACATTGTTTTGTAAAAAAAAAAAAGAGTTAAGATAAATTTAAATCTTAGTTATTTAAGCCATTGTTTAATGACCATGTAACCATAAAATAATTATCTAGTTATTTTTCTGTATAAACTGAAAGCCTTATTACAGAACCTGAAATCAAGTTATAAGGTAATTGCTTTTGAACTACTTCTTAACTTCAGGTATAATTGCTAAGTAATTTGCAAAATATGTAATTACTGTGGGCCATATGTTCCTATGTCTTGTGTTCTTCACAATGTAGAATTGTGCCACAAAAGTGACTCAGAATACCTGAAACGGGGTAAAATTACCTGAGCAGTATTATTATTAAAGTATCATGAAGACAAATCTGAAGCACAATCCACAGTACTTTTACTGATAAGCAACAGAAGTCATTGCTATTGGAAAGGTGGGAGGAGCTAGTTAGGAAGCATTTTGTACCATATGTCTGCTTCACAACCCACTGAAGAAATGTCAGAAGAACATTGCAAGTTAATATTGCCTGAGACAGTGATAACTTACAATGCACTGACAACACAGATTGCAGATGGCCAAATTACCACTACAAACACCTTCTGGCACCTGACAGCTCACCAGATGCTGGTGGGTGTCATTTGCTACTTAATCATGTACCTGAGGAGAGATTATGGAGCTCCTATCCAGGATCCTGTGGTATCCATGTTAGTAAACAATCGATGGTCCTGATGCAGGAATTCATCACAGTGCCAGTGTAAATAGTGTCATGTATGTGTGCATACCCTGATGAAGTTCCTCTCCTGCCTTACAGAGCAAATGCAAGTCTGACTTAACTGATTGTTTTGCATTGGTATGCTTATTAATAATAAGATTAGAGAAAGCTCAAACAGCAAATAACACATTTATAAAGTTGCAGAACAGAGAATCAAAAGCTTTTGCCTCATCGGTTTACAGATATATCCCTATAAGTTGGAGAATTCTGTTCCTTCCATCCAGAAACAGTCATAGTGTACTTGCATGAGGCCATGTAATTGGAGTTGTTTGTCATCTTTAGATTTTTAATGTACACAATTTTTGACTACTGAATAAATATTCTTCTAAAAACCTGACAGTGATGATATCCAAGAGTATCCTGGGAATTATCTGTGTTTTCTTTTCATTTTCCATTTTAATATTTTATTCAACCTTTTAAAAATTATTTTAATCCTGTCTCCCAGTTGTAAGCCTATTCAAGATTTTGTCTGCTGTTAGCCATAAAATAAAATTAAAAAAAAAAGGCTCTGCAGACTTCATAGAAACCAAATCACATAGCAACAGATCACCAAGGTTTTCACAAGCCTTAATGCTTTCAATATGTACTCTCTACTGACTTTATTTTATAGGTATTTACATGGACTATTTTAATACATGGCTTAAAAGGCTTCAAAATTATTATTCATCTTGCAGGGTAATAATGCATAATGAACTCTTAAGAATTTATTAATATAATTTTTGTCAGTCACAGATGCTTTTTCCTTTTCCTACTTGGTTTCCTAAGTGGCTACTATACTCTGTTCATTTACCTGACATTGAACAGAACAAGGGAAATCTGGGATTCCAGAATCGATGTTTTGTTAGCTGCCAGACAAGACATTAGGAGCAAAAGTTGTAATTGTAGTTAGTCATATATAGAATATATTATTTATATTTAGTTTAATATCTTATTAATGGAGACCCCAGTAAGACAGCCTGAAAGATGAACAAAAACAGGAAGAAGACTTAAGTGATAGTGAAATGCAAAAAGTGAGAAAGAAAGTTGGTATTGTGATGGACATGACAGAACCTCTGTCTGGACATCAGATATTGATTTTTCTTAGCAAATGGGAACCTGTATAGAAAAAAAGATTTTGGTATGGGAGTGGAGATAAAAATGGAAGAAGGTCCTCTTCTAGTAAAAACAAAAAACCACACTGAAACCGAGAAAATGCACAAGGATCCAGACTCCACTGTAGTTACAGACAACATTTAAATAGCTTTGTTTATTTGTAGCTTTTCGTACCTAGATTCTCCATAAATTTAGGACAACCTGTACTTTTTTGTATTAAAAGCATCTAGTGACTGCTGACCTGGTGTCACTGAATTTGCTCTTTAGAGTATCATTTTTATCTGAAATAATGATACATTTGCATTGTGAAAATGTACTTGCCTAGCTATTCTAAGCTGAGTGGATTGAAAGTATTCCCTCAATAAGCTGGTCTGTTTATCAGGTGAAAGGCTGTCTGCCAAGCAGACAGTCAGGGCTGGCCCAGTTGGTGATTGGTGAGCTTTTGAACAATTGACTGCCCAGGTTACTGAAGGGTAGCACTTTATTGATGTGTATCAAAAAGTAGCCCAAATCTTCTGTCAGTGTAAATAATTTTTGTAGGCGTATTATGTTTAATCATAGAGAAGGCCACACAACATAAAGACGATTAAAATTCTCAAGTAAAATTCAGTGAAATAATCTAAAGTAATGAGCTGGAGAAAAAATTAAGAGGAAAATATATGTAGTCATGGATCTAATGTAGAGTATGTAATGTATCCGCACCTTACATACTTCATGCAGTTTCTGCCAGCTCATTTTTAGTTTATCTAGAACTAAAACTTGTCCAAAATGCAGTAAAGAACATCTGGCACAGGGGACAGATTCCGTTTGAAGAAACAACTGATATTACAATTGCTCATCTTCTGAAGAAGGTAAATGAAAAGAGTAGAGATAATCTAGTCAAGAATGGCACTGAGAAGATTAATTGGAAATGACCGTTCTGAATTTCTGATAACTGAAGAACTAGGGATATCATGTAGAATTTTTAGTCAGAATACTTAGACACATTTTCTGCAAAAAACTGCAATTTAATTATAATATTTACTTTCCAGAGAAATAGAAAATATTCTGGAGTTCAGTAGGGAGCTAAAAAAATTGCTGAAAGATCAGTCTACAGATTACACATTAACATCCAGATGAAACTTTCTGCTTGTGAAGATCCTACATCACTGATTGCAGAAAGTAAAGAGAGGGAAACAGTTGTTTAATATTTGCCTTGCTCCTTTTACCCTTTCTCTGACCACCTGTTCTAAGCTGCTGTTGGATATGTTATACTTGGCTAGGTGGGCCTTCAGCCTCATCCAGTACAGCTGTTCTTACATTCTTTTGTATTTATATACATGGTTGGTGTTGAATTATGAGTAGCAAGGGGACAAATATATGTTAGAACTGAGCAGATGTCCAGATTTAAACTGATGAACTGTTACCAGAATCATAGTCTATAAGGCCTGTAAGACTATTTTATGAAGTTAGGAAACCAACACCACTTTTTCACAAAATCTCTACTGCTGTTATAGACCAGTAAATTATGATGATGATGATGGTGATGATGTGTAAAGATGTCTTCCCATGACATGATAAATTTCATACCTGCTTTTTAATAGTTGACCACATAATAATGTACTAAAAAAAAATACCGGGTTTATTTTTTATTGTATGGCCTAATCTAATGTAGATAGTGCACTTCTGTAGGCTGCATTTGTTTGAATCTGATTTAGAATAAGAGTGTGTTAGGCTGTTGCAGTGCTTTTGTCTGGACAAGGCAGAGAACCTTCACAGAGTCACAGAAAGGCTGGAGGGGACCTCTGGAGTTCATCTGGTCCAAGTCTCCTGCTCAAGCAGGGCCACCTAGAGCTAGGTACTCAAGACCATGTCTAGACAGATTTTCAATATCTTAAGTAGGAAGGCTCCATACATCTGTGGAAAACCTGTGCCAGCACTCTTGTCTCTCACAGTAAAAAAGTGTTTTCTGGTGTTCAGGAGGAACCTCCTGTGTTTCAGTTTGGACCCATTGCCTTTGGTTGTGTCACTGGGCACCACTAAAAAGAGCCCAACTGTACTCTTTGCATCCTTAATTCAGGTATTTATAGATATTGATAATATCCCCCTGAGAATTCATTTCTCTAGGCTGAAAAGTCCTAGCCCTCTCAGACTTTTCTTATATGTGAGCTATTTTTGTAGCCTTTGTTGGCTTCTCACCAGAATGTACATGTCTTTTCTGTACTGAGGAGCCCAAGACTAGACATGGAACTTCCAAGTGTGGCCTCACCAGTGCTGAATAAATGGGAAGGATCATCTCCCTCCACCTGCTGGCAATACCTTGCCTAATGCAGCCCAGGATGTCATTTAAATTCTTTTCAGCAATGCACGTTGCTGGCTCATTGTTAACCTGGTGTCCACCAAGACAGGTTATTTTCTGTCAAATCACTTTCCAGCTTGTCGGCTCCCAATGTGCACTGATGCATGGAGGTTTTCCTCCCCAAGTGCGAGACTTTGCTCTTCTACTTGTTGAACTTCATGAATCTCCTTTCAGCCCATTCCTTCAGACTGTTGAAGTTCCTCTGAATGGCACCATGATCCTCTAGGGTATAAAACACTCCTCCCTCTTTGTTTCGTCAGCAAACTTGCTGAAGTTTACTCTATTTCATCGTCCACATCATTGAAGATGTAACATAGGACTGGAGCCAGTATTGATATCCCTAGGGCACACCACTAGTCACTTGCCTCCAACTAGACTCCCTACCACTGACCACCACCCTCAGGGCCTGGGCACTCAGTTGTTTTCCATCCCACCTCACTGTCTTCTCATTTAGCCCATAAGCAGTGAGCTTGTCCATGGGAGTCTTGTTGAAGTCAGTGGTAGGTAGTCCAGGTAGACAATATCCACTGCTCTCCCTTCATATACAAGCCAGACAAACCTTGTTTGCAGGTTACAGGACCAGTTGCAGAAACAAACAATTTGTAATGGGACTGAAAAGACAGGTGGCTATTGCCTCTGATTTCCTTTTTCTGGCTCTTTCTTCAAACCAATAAGCAGTTAGTGGTTGGGTCTTATGGACTTTTTATTGTGCCAGATTATCCAGCTTTAGAGGGCAGAGTTTAAAAGCTCTAGCTTCTCTGAAGGACAAAACTGACAGGTTTCACAGCTCTGCAGTAAACCTTTGGAGACTTTTGCTGCTCTGTTCACCTGACACCGTACACTGCATTCCTTCACAGCAGCAGAGCTCTGAGTGCTACCACATTCTTTCTAACTCTCTCAGTGAAAACCAGTAAAAACAGTTAGCATTAAACCCATCATTTTTTACTCACCAACCAATCTTGTATTTGTGATATTTAAATTATTATTATGCCTACTGCCACTTCTTGCCTATTAAATTTCATTTCATTCTTCTTTCTTTGCACACCTTCAAATATATTTTTTCTGACTGTTTTTTTTATTTTTCACTGAATTAAATAAACAACCAAACAAGGAAACAAATACATAAATAAATAAATGTACATATTAGAGAAAAATATAATAATCACAATATCGTTTAGGTTGGAAATGACCTCTTAAAATCCTCTAGTCTCACTCTCCCTGTTCAAAGCAGAGGCAGCTAGAGCAGGTTATTTGGGATCACATTCAGTTAAGTTTTTTACTTTCTCCAAGGACGGAGGCTTTACACCCACTTTAGAGTGTTTGGCCACCCTCACAAAAGTAAAAATGTGTTTTCTTATGTTCAGATGGGATTTCGCATGTTTTAATTGGTGTCCATTGCCTGTATCCTGTCAATAAGCACTATTGAGAAATGTCTGGCTCCTTTTTTTTCATTCCCTTCCTTCAGACATACACATATACATAGACAGGATCTCTCTGAATCTTTCCATGCTGAAGAGTCCCAGCTCCCTCAGCCTTTCCTTTTATGAAAGTTGCTCCGGTCCCTAAATCAATTTTGCTGGACCATTACATGATCTATTAAGTCTACATGTTTCTTGTAGTGGGAGCCCAGAACTGAACACAATCCTGCAGGTGCAGTCTCCCTAATACTGAATAGAGCGGAAGCATCACCTCCCTCAAATTGTGGGCAACACTCCTATTGCAACTGAGGGGCTTGGTGGCTTCCTTTGCTCTGAGGGTGCATTGCTGGCTTGTTGTCCACCAGAACCTCAAGATCCTTTTTGGCAAAGCTGCTTTTCAGACAGTTGCCCTCCTGCATAAACTGGTGCATCAATTTTTTCTTCCCCAGATGCAGGATTTGACATTTATCCTTGTTGACACCTACCCAGCCTATTGACCTCCCTCAGAATAGTGGTACAACCCTCTCATGTATAAGCCACTCCTCCTAGTTTAGTATTGTCTGCAAACTTGCTGAGACTTCATCCTTATTCAAGTCATTAATAAAGATGTTGAAGATTATTGGAGCAAGGTCTGACTAAGGTAGACTGCTAGAAACTGCCTCCAGCAGGACTTGGTGCCATCAACCACAGTCCTCTGGGCCCAATCATTCAGCTCATCTTTAATCCATCTCATTGTCCACTTACCTAAACCTTTGTCAGTTTCTCTATGATGATGTTATCTGAGACAGTGTCAAAAGCTTTTCTGAAGTCAAGATAAGCAATATCTGCCACTCTACTCTCATCCACCAAGACATTCACATCATTGTAGAAGTCTATCTGGTTGGTCAAGCATGATTTCACCCTTGAAAATCCATGCTAATTACTCCTAGATGACTCCTTGCCCTTCATGTGTTTGGAATAGTTTTCTAGGAGGTTTTTCTCCATCATCTTCTGAGTGGCTGAGGTGATGCTGACTGAACTGTAGCTCCCCAAATCTTCCTTCTATCCTTCTTGAATATAGAAGTGATATTTGTTCTCTTCTAGTCCTTGTGTACTTTTCCCAGTCACTATGACCGTTCAAAGGTATTCAGTAGTAGCCTTGCAATGACATCAGTCAGCTTCCATCAGCCCCCATTGCCTACATACACTTTAAGTATTCCATGACTTGGTCATCCTCTGCTGACAATAAATCATATTTATCTTAGTAGAAACAATATAGATAAATCTGTATGACCATGCAATATAATGTTTACAACTCCTTTCACCTTACCAATGCATATGGAACGTTTTGTTATTTTTGTCATAATAATAGAACTTTTGAGTCCTTCCCCTTATCATAAACTATCACAAGATTATAAATATTCTGTATGGTTCTTCTCAGAGTTTCTTCTGTTTTCTTCTAAGAATGCCCATGCCTAAATTAGCAACCTTGAAAGTCCAACAGCTATTTTGATATTATCTACATGCAATATGCTGTGAAGAAGCTGAAGCAAAACATTTACGAAGTAGGAAACACAATATCTGACATAGTGTCGCAAAGTGTCTAAGGTTGAAAACAGTCTAGAGACGAACAGAACTTTAGAGGAGAGCAAGAAGGCTCTGAAACAACTACTGCATTCAGAGTCAAAACTGAATCCAAAGGTTTCCATTCCACTGCCAAGAGCCTTTGAATACATCTGGTACCCAACATCTGACCCACTATGATTATGATCAAATAGCTATCACAAAGAAATCAATCTTTCTTTATTAGTGTGAAGTGTGGCAGGTGTTTAATTCACTACATTCCTCTAATCAGTGACTGGAAAATACTTTTTTCTCATAATCGGTACTCGGTGTTTTCAGTTCTGATCAAAGCTCCTTTATCTGTATTCCTTGCCTAACAAAGTTAGTGTGTTACTTCTGTCAGCATTGGTGTCAAAAATAATAATAATAAAAGGTGGAAAAGAATACTTTGCTTCTTCTAGGTCTGTTGGCCAACTAAAATGATATTTCTAATTACACTATGATTCCTATCTCGTGCTCAGATGACGTAGACATCATTGAGTTTTTTATTTCCTTGACAGAATGAGTGGTTTTCCTGTAAAGGACTTTGATGCTTAATAAATTCACAGACTTCTAAAGCAAAGACAATAAAAAAAAATTTTCCATGAACAAAAGCACTATCATAATATGATATGGTACCGTTCCCTTGTACTGTCTTGCAAGATTTCATTGTCTCACATACAAACTCATATTTATAGTATTGTGTCAAAAAAAAAAAATTGCAAATCTTTTCTGAACTTTGCTTAACTATATTTTGAATCAAAGCTGCTTATTGCTATACTGAATGCCCTATTGACTACTGTAGAGTTTGGTTTCATGTGCATTCTTTGAAAGTCAAAAGGCATGAGGTGGATTCTGTGATGGTCATAAATCAAATGGAAAACCTGGATTTGTTTCTTCAAACATACAGTCCTTATTTCTTTTGAAGATGAATGAAGCAAAAAGGCAAATGTCTTGATTTTTACATCCCATGCTGCATTTTGTTTGAAACAGCATATTTTCGGTGTAAACTATGCACATAGTCCCTTTAAGACCAGAAGCTATATCCAATACTAAAATATCCAAATTTTACTGTGATATTTTCACCATTGGAAGGTTCAAGTTAAAGTCTTCTTCAGTGCTTAATGAGTGCTTTAAACCCCATTGAAGCCTGAGATCTTTTAGGAATTTGCCTCTGAATCCTAGCTTGTCATTTTTCTGAGAAGACTTTCACTTAGGAGGGATTCATTTGGACTTGATTTATAATGTGGTGTGATGAAAGAAGCTTGACAGAAAGATGAGTTGAGAAGTTAAGCCATTAGTCTCAAATTTCATCCTTGTCACTCCCTGCTCTAAAGAGCAGCTTTTACTTTCCAAAAGGTACTTTTTGCAGAATAATTTTGTTTAGCTTTTCTTTAGTTTATCATTTCAAACACAAGCCATTGTAGTACTAACCTCTGAACAGATCTTTTGCTATGACCTATATTTTCTGTCTCTTTCACACTTATCTATATCTGTATCTCATACACATGTTCTCTGATATACCCTGGAAAACAGAGACTACCAATGGAAAAGGCAAAAGATAGTGTCCCTGACAAAGCCTACCTCAGCTGAAAGAATGTGGCTTGCTGCAACATAGTAAGTCTGTGAGCATTTGGAATCCATTCTTAACACATATAAACAGCTAATCCTCAATGGATGTTTACAGACCTCTTAATCTCTATAGAGGCATTTTCCTTTCCTATTTTCCCACTATAGGAGAGTTTTAGGAATTGAAAGGCTAGAATGCACTAATAATTGTTTGACCTTACTCTCCCTTTAGCAGTTATATGCTCTATTGTTTGCCTTTTACATGTCATATATGAGCTCAGGAAATTTCATCTGTTTTCAGAAATTGAATGTAGTAAAAAAATGTTGTGGCTTTAGTATTCAAAGGTAGCTATTTCAACCACATTTATTTAGGGGCTTGCATAAAAAATCTAGTTTTTCAGAAGTCTCCATCAACATTCTCTTATTGACTCATGCTTATGTACTTAATATTCTGTTATGGAAGGAGTCAAATCTTTAAGGGTAGGTGTATAAAAACCATTGTTAGAGATCAGAAAAATTAGATAAGACACTAGGTCATCAAATGAAAAATCATAAACCCCAGAACAAAAAGGTTAAAACCATGTAGCAATATTAAATTTTTTAATACAAACTCTTCCTTATAGTAGGTTGTCAGTTTTATAAAAAGTATTTTTTAAAGCCCATGTAAGCAGTAAAAGAAAGGTATGAAATCCTATTTAGATGTGGTCTTTTTCCATTCCATTTCTGATACATCAGTCATGAAGTACAGTCCTATCAGTAGGTAGGTACTAATCAAGCATTTTTTTTGTTCTCTCTGGGGTGAAAATGATGCTATTTTCCCCTATCACATCCTTTTCTCCTGAAGTGTCTGCTAAACTCCCTCCTGTCTCTTTCTGACTCTTGGAATGAAGTTTGCCTAACTATCCACAAAAATCCTCTCACATGATGATGGGCCACACTGAGCTGGCCATACATTTGCTGCATGAAAAGGGTTAAAGTTTGGAAGGCTTCTGGAGGCATCTAGCCCCAGGTGGTTTATTATGAGACTTGGCAGGTTTCCCTTGGTATGTCCCTCAGGTACCTTAACCACCACTGACAGTACCTCTGATAGATCTCCTTCTCATGCTGCAGAATAAGCATTTGCTTCAAATCCATCGCTTTTCAGCTACTCTTTTTTTCTTCCAGAATCATACGGAGATACTCATCCCTATGACTTCTGACCATAGCAGCTTTTCCAGACAGATATGCCTGGACAACAGGGTCTTCTGAAGATTTCTCCAAACTCACAAGGGTCTCCTGTCTCTGAGGCACCATAGTGAAGGCTCATGGGATATTGAACAGCAGGACAGACCCCAGACTTTTAAAGAGCTTTGCTTCCAGCCACTCTTTGAACAGTCCTGCGAACTGCTGCACTTGGCTGTGGTTGGAACTAGTCGCGCTGCCTCTCAAACCCACTGCTAGCGTGTCATAGAAGGCCTAGTGTCTGAAGTTTCTACTTCCTGACACTGCAGAACATTTTCTCCCACTCTTAGTTGATATTGCTGGTGAGACACAGGAATGTGTGCTTCTAGCCACAGCTAGGGAATTGCTTATGAAGAATCCCAGCATCCCCCACAGGAGTGACTGTGCACAACACAACCTAATGGGACTGAATTGTGCTACAGGCCATGAAGATGTCCTAGAATGCTACTTAGTGCCAAGACCAAGTGGGCCCAAGCAGCTGGACATCAAATTCAGAGACAGAACCCTATAGCATCTGATTTTAATTTTCAACCTACTTCTCATCTCGCTTCTCATTATGAAATGGGTGTCAAGAATTTAGGAAAAAAAAAGATCAGGATAAGTTTAGGATAAGATATATCCCTGACTCATAGAACTCAAAATCTATCAGAAAATGCACAGTGCTTCATTTACACCCTCTTCTTATTCCCCATGCAGCTGATTAAATCCCACTCAAAACTGTATCTTTTTAAACTCCATATACTGATCTTGCCATCTCACATAGCATTTGAGGAAGCACTAAACCCTAGTCCTGCTTAAAAGCAGAGAAAAGCTCAACAGCCCAAATAGTCCACGTGAAAAGCTGGTGTTCAACAGAGCCTGTACAGGAATGTGGCTTGACAGGGGTTAGTGATTTCTCTTTGGCCTGTTTGCCCTGTGCACAGGAATAGAGGATGTCAATGTTCACCTATCAAGTGTAGTGTTTTTTAGTTTCCTGCAGACTACTTTCCTGCAGACTTCCGTATTTTTAAATTTCTAAATGCATTCTGAACTGTTCTCTTCAGTTGCTCTGTCTTAGTTCCTCCTATGCAAACTGGGATGAGAATACATTGCTATTTCTCAGAGGTATTGCATGGATAAATAATATGAAGATTTAGAGGTATTAAGACATAGTGGTAATTTTGAAGGTTTTGCTGTCAGCTCTGTTATTTTGACCTTGTAAAAGAGGCAGGAGTGCCACACTTGGTTGCTAGTACAGAATAGTATTGCTAATAGATTTTTGTCTCATTTTCTCATTCACTCTGAAAGGCTTCCACTTAGGAGATCTAAACAGCTTCTTCATGTTGCTAGTTTTCTTCTTAATATATTAACAAGATCAGAGCTTGGAGAATATAAAAAAAAAAGCACCACTCTTCATTTGAATTTTTAAATGAATTCACTTTGACTGATTTTGAATCCCTATGGTGTGTGCTTTCTGCATATATTTTAGCAAATAGGTTAATAGGTAATAGGAAGACACATTCAGGAAAACAGGTAATTTTCAGGAACAGTTTCAGACTATATAAGGAAAATGGATAACAAATTCACAATTGCTCAAACAGGAAGCACTTCTACATTGACTATAAATATTATGCTTATGTAATAAAGGTACAGAATACGTATGATATGAAATACTGAGATGATCTGTTAGATCTAGGGCTCTTCATGAAAGATGCTGTTGTATACTTCCCACATTGCTCAGTACTTCAGGATTTTGGAAAGCTGACAAAATAGTCTGTGAGATATCACTGACTACCTCTGGAAAAAAGCATATATAATTTCTGATCCCTTTTCAAACTGACTATTAAGGTAGTGTCAATGGCGTTTACATCTATTTTAAGGCTTCTTTACAATTCAGAATCACAGGCAATGACAAGGGTATAAATGAGATTTGAATAATGGCATACAAAGCTTAAATGAGTTCCTGAATCCTGGAAAGGGCTCAGGTGTGTTATACATTGAGAATGGGCAAATTATACCTTTATAGCCCTATGAGGCCTGAATGCAAAATTGTTTCTAGTTTATTCAAAATGCATGCTATTCAGTTTTTGCTTATTCCAAGTGTGTTTAGTAAACAAGAGTCACTTGTGAATGATATGTTCTAAAATCAAATTTAAGGGTAAACTTAATTATATTCACAGATGGTGAAGCATAATTGATGACAGTATGTCAATGTAAACTGGAACTAGCTGTGTCTAAAAACATATCATCAATATCAACAACATAACATTATGAATATTTTAAATGACTACTTTATAAAAAGGATGAGCTGGATAATTCTGGTTGCCTCCATACATGGCCTAGTGTATGTCAACTATTTTTGTGAGCTTCTATTTCATTGTTGTTACACATCTTGCTTTTTATTATTGCTGCAAAGAATCAACAGGGAAAATATTTTGGTAGCAAAAGGAAAATACATAGACTACTCTTTTCATGAAACAATAATTGGGGCACTGCCACCTGAATTTCATGGGAATTTACTAAGAAAAATAAGAGAACATAACCTTCTTTCTGCTTGATTTACCATCACCAATAGTGAAATTCTACGGTTTTACTATTTCATTTGATAGCAGCCACTTCCCATTTACATAAAACAGAATGAATCCAACAGTAGAAGAGCATAGGCATCTCCAAAAGAAAGACAGAATATTTGTTCTTTATATGACCACAGCTCTTACAGGTGAAATTGTATTTCAGTAGTCTGAACCTTATGTATGGTTACCAGGTTTACACGTTTCAAAAAACCCTGTCCCTACATTGTTCATTTATTAATAAGATCTGAAACTTGGAAAGACATATTACTACTCAGTTTTGTTTTCTTTTCTTTTCTTTCTTTTAAATATAGATTTCTATGGTGAATATATTTTAGCATTTGACTGAAGACTGATAGAAGATGAGAACACTGATTCTCAGATAGCTTTCTGTATGACTAGTGTGATGTGGGCATGGCCTAGGGTGTCTCTCAAGGAGCTTAAATATCACCCTACCCTAACTCTCTGGGAATAGAGTGTTAAATATACTCAATCTCAGATTATTCTTTTCTGCTCAGGAGATGCTTGCAAAAAGCAAGTAGACGTTTACCATATTTGTATAAAATCCCTTATAATTCAGAGAAATCAGAGGGGAAATTGAATCTACTTATTAAAATTGATTTATTATTATTACTATTATTATTATTATTACCACCATCATCAATTATTAAATCATTGCAAATGTGATGCTACTTTTTCACATTCTCTTGTATAAATAATTGAGCAAAGCAGTGATTTCCTCTGTAAGGAACCCACACAAGGGAAGTCCATAATAGTGGCATAGAGTGGAAAATAGGAGATATGAGAAAAAGACAAGGTTGTGCTCTTATCTTTGAAAATCTATCTATCTATCTATCTATCTATCTATCTATCTATCTATCTATATCCATCATTTCTCCCAAGGCTTCCTTATAATTGGACCCATTGTCAATAAAAAATATGTTTATTAGTAATAAATTGTCAGTGCTTTGGTGCTATGGAGCCCTGAACCAGCAGTTGATGTTCCCAGGTGGACAGTACAGTACATGGTAGGGAAAATATTTTCAAGGAGGTGTTGTTTGAAAGCTGATATTGCCCTTGCAAGTTGTTACAAACAGCTGGTTAACATAGTGACATCCCTGCACCCCTGCATTTCCATTTGCTGGGGCCTTCTCTTCACTGATAATGGAACAGAAGAATTTTTGTGGATTCTCTGGTATACAGTAAGGCTTCAATAATGACCTTCCCCAAATGCAGAAGACACAGTGGTTTTTATGCATAAATGTGCTTAGGGAAAGAATGTTTTAATTTAAACAGACTTTATTATTTTTATTATTATTAATGGTATGCTTTTATTTATGCTATACTTCTTTCCTGACAGAGGAAAATTTAGATTTCATGAAGTAATTACAAGAAACACTCAGGCAGAAATAGGTTAACAACAAAATGGAACAACTTTACAACACTGAAAAACTAAATAATAAAACAGAAAAGAAAAGAAATGAATAATACTTGTGCCATTAAAATATGAAAACTCAGGGAAAATCATCGAAGAAAACATTTCACTACAAGAAGAAATTCAATAGGCTAGTGCAATTTTCTCTAAAGAAAGCATGTCCAATGAATGCTATGGCCATTCAAGCATATCCCTGAGTATTCTGTGAGCATAAGTTTACGCATCTTTGTTGAAATGGATTTTTTCTAGGGCTGTAAAATAGCAGCTGATCAAAGCATCTATCTCATATGTTCTAGCATGTTATACTACGACTATATCAATTGTGATTTAAAAAATCCATTATGAAATCTATGTTTAAAACACAGACACCATAACATAACATATCTAAGTCTACTTTTGTTACCTGACATTACACATTTAAAGGGTGTGATTGTTCGATGCTAAGCTATATCAGATGTAGAGCAATAAGACTTGTTCTAAATTTAAGATTAAGACATGTTTTCAAATGTTTATGGATGTATTGGGTTTGAGTCAAGGTTTTGGTAGCAGGTGGAGCTGCAAGTTGCCCTCTGTGAGAAGAGACCAGGAGCTGCCCCCATGTTCAAAAGCAAGGACTCCAAAATGGACCTACTGCTGGCCAAAGCTGTTCTGGTGGCATACGATAGCATATTTAAGGGTAAAAATGATGCACAACTGCTGTGAGAGAAAACTAAGAAAAATGTGGCACAAACAACCATCAAGGAAGAGGGAGAAGGTTCTCCAGTCACCAGAACAGAGAGGCTCCTGCAGCTGTGGGCCGTAGTGAAGACCCTAGATTGTTCCCCTGCAGCCTATGGAGGACTGAGGTGAAGCATGTATCCACACTGCAGCTTGTGAAAGATCCCATACCAGAGCAGGTGGAGATGACCTGAGGAAAGCTGCAGCCCAAGTATAGCCCACAAAAGAGTGAGTTTCCAACAGAAAGGAAAGCAGCTCCTACAGGAGCAGGTTTTCTGGCTGGACCTGTGGCTCTATGGAGCACCCATGCTCAAGCAGTCTGTGCTGAAGGACTCCACCCAGGGAAAGGACCTATGCTGGAGCAGATCATTAAGACCTACAGCTTGTGGAATGACCCTACATGCAAACAGTGGAAAAATGTAAAGAAGCAGCAGAGATGAAGTGTTATGAATTGATCACAGACTGCATACTCCATCCGACCTGTGTCACTCAAGGGAAGAAGGAAACAGAAGAGTCAGGAACAGGAAAAAAGGAGTAAAGATGGGCTTGAGGAGAAGAGTGAGGAGTGGAGAGGAGGTATTGTTAGCATTGTCTTTGTTTACTCACTGTATCTTTAATTGCAATAAATTACATTAATCTTCCCCAAACCAAGACTGCTTTTCCCATGATTGGTGATAAGTGATCACCCATTCTTTATGTCAGCCCACAAGCCTTTCATCTTATTTTTCCTATGGACCTTTCTTATGAAGACAGGCTGAGAGAGTTCGGGTTCTTCGACCTGGAGAAGAGAAGACTTCAAAGACACATTATAGGAGTCCTGCAGTATCTAAAGGGACTTAGAGCTGGAGAGGGACTTTTAAAAAGAGTCTGTACTAGTAGGACACAGTATAATGGCTTAAAGCTGAAAGAGGGTAGATTTAGATTGGATTAGGAAGAAATTCTTTACTTGTAAGGCACTGGAAGAGGTTTCCCACAAAAGTTGTTGATGACACATCCCTGGAAGTGTTCAAGGCCAAGTTGGATGGAGCTTTGAGCCAGCTGGCCTAGCAGAAGGTATCCCTGTCTATGGTGGCGAGTTGGTACTAGATGATCTTTAAGGTCCCTTCCAACAAAAATCATTCTATGATTCTATGATTCTTTCCATGTGCTGTTGAGGAGAAGGAGTTAAAAATTGGCTTGGTGGTCATATGGCAGCCAGTCAAGTTTAACCCATAGTGGCTCATCTTTTGAAAGCAATATCTCTGATACAAAGTATATGATCAAATAGTCTATTTACCGTGGTTTTGCTTCACTATCTCTGTAAATTCACATCACTCTTATATGTTGGGATTGGCTGAATTACCTCTGGGGCTTCTTAGAACTCTCTACTGACTTTACAGGGCACCCACAGTGATGAGCTTTTTAAATTATTTAAGTTGCAAAGAAAACTTGCTGAGTCTTATAGGTTCTTTGTAGAAGTGAATAGAACTGTTTGAAATTACTTTTATCTCTTAGGACACTGTTGGACATTTTTCTAAAAGGCTGTCTTCTAGAGTGTGCTGTAGTGTTTTAGTCTGTTAGATCTCTTTTTTTTGCCTGACAGCCAAAGGCATTCTGCTCAGAATGCCTGAGATGGGAACTTGAGTACTAACTTAGTGACAACCAATTCAAACAGAAGCGTAGGGAAGAAAATTTCATACCTATGTGTGAGATATCACATCCAACATTTATGATAAGGATTTGAAGTAAGAAGTCCACCTTCTTTTGTCTTTCACAACTACTTCTGAATGTTCATTCATCAGTATGAGCTCATCTTGGAGCTATCTTTACTATTGACGTCCAACAAGTTAAGTGCTCTATACTTTGTGCGTGCTTCAGGCAAGGCATGAAGGACAATGTGGTCCACTGGAGGTAGTTTAGGGTTAGAAGTTCCTGACAACAAATTAAAGCTCTCTTAAAGGCTTGCTTTGTGTCCTGCAACAAAATTCTTAACCCTATCAGGTTCTCAATAAGAATCTTCTCTGAAAATGATAGCAACAATTTTTTTATCTTCCCAAGAGCTATGTGAGGATATATCACTTGCAATTTGCAAAGCATTCTGGAATTAAAAATTGATGCTCTATAGTACAATACTAAGACTGTTAGTATAACTGCTAAAACTAGTAGCATATCATTCCTTTTTTATGAATTTACTAACAGAAATCTTGATCTTGCTGAAACCTGGCATATCCAGTTTAGTAAACTCCGAGGTTAGTGCTGGCATACTGGAAGAAATTTTCATTAGTAGATTCTTATACTTAGCTAAAATCAGGTTATTCTATGCAAAAATTTGAGTAAATTTAAGCAAGTGGAAGATGAAAAGAATAAACATAAAAAATTTCTTTGACGAATCATTAGTTGTGACAATGTGGAAAAACAAAAAGAGTTTTTTCAGTGTGGGAATTTAAAAAGATATTTAAAAATTGTCCAAAATTTTGTTAACTTTCTAGGATTCTGTTGCATGATTTAAAAAGATACGGTTTCTAAAGTGCTCATTTTTTGCCTTTGGTATCTGAGATAGCCAAATTTAATTTATAGCTGCCATTGACTGTCGCATGAAGGGGACCGGCGCTGATATCCAGCTCCGGTATGCCTGCGACCTTCCTAGAGAGCGTCCCGCAGAGAACAACTCTCCCAGGGACACTTGGCAAGCCTTCCTAGACGACGGGTGATTTCAGTAGGTGTAGCAGTGCTTCAGCTACAAGTGATTCAGCTCTTTTGTGAAATCACCCCAGGCAGACTCGGGGACAGAGAGACAGGAGCCTCGTATGGCAGTTCCACAGAGGTAGCTTTATTGTCCAAACCACCCTGCGAAGGGGAGGCCAGGGACAAAAGCTCCCTGGTGTGAGGGGTCGAGGCATGAGTTTATATGGTGAAAACACGGGGTGGGGAGGAAACCAATTAGCCAATGGGGTACAGGCTGTTACCATGAAGAAAGAAGGCGTGTTGGGAACTCGCCATGACCCAGAGGAGAGTTGGTATCTCTGACTACCTCCAAGGCAGTGCAGACAGCTGCTGCTTTGAGGGCTCACAGTCCTCCACAATTTGGCAGTCCTGTTTCATTTACAAGGCATTATGTAAGAGCTGTTATTTGATAAAGTGTCATTTCATGCTTTTCTGAGACAACTGGAGTAACTGGCAAAGAAAAAGGAGACGGTAGGGTATCATCATATGTGATAAATACATTCTATTCTGCAAGCACAGAGAAAGAAACAAATAAAAGCAAAAAAAGAAAGGTTTCTTTTCCAATTCCACAGTTTAAATAGTTGAATGTCTTAGAATATTGTAACTGGAGCCTACCACCTCAATTCTGAGTTGATCATGAAATTTTGTATAGCCACAGAACATTTCAAACACCTAAGTTTTCCTCTGTTTTACAGACCTTGAATGTATAGGCCTGGTCATTGCCACTTCCTAGGATAACTTTGTTAGAAAATACTGTGTTTATACTATTAATTTCTATCCTATGCAAATCCCTTAGAAATTCACTAAGGAAATAATAGCACTGTCTGCCAGACAAGAGAGGGGATTTTCCTGGTCTGCTCTGCACTGGGGCAGCCTCACCTTGAATATCATGTGCAGTTTTGGCCACTACAATATAAGAAAGACATGAGGCTATTAGAGAGTTCAAAGGAGGGCAACGAAGATGGTGAAGGGCCTTGAGGGGAAGCCTTATGAGGAGGAGCTGAGGTCACTTGGTCTGTAAAGCCTGGAGAAGAGGAGACTGAGGGGAGACCTCATTGCAGTCTAAAACTTCCTTGTGAGGGGAAGAGGAGGGGCAGGCACTGATCTCCTCTTCTGGTGACCAGTGACAGGACCCAAGGGGATGGCCTCAAGTTGTGTCAGGGGAGGTTTAGGTTGAATATTAGGAAAAAGTTTTTCACCCAGAGGGTGTTTGGGCACCGGAACAGGCTCACCAGGGAAGCGGTCACAGCACCAAGCCTGGCTTGGAGTTCGAGAAACATTTGGACAATGCTGTCAGGCACATGGGGTGACTCTTAGGGATGGTGCTGTGTGGGGCCAGGAGTTGGACTCGATGATTCTTATAGGTCCCTTCCCACTCAGCTTATTCTGTGATTCTGTGATTCTGTAATTAAGAATTCCTTTTGATTAAACCATAGAGTTTATGTTAAGCAAATTTTGTCTATCCCATCAAAGACAAAATAAAATTCGCAGTTTATCTTGTGTGACCTGGAACCAACTGACTTGCATGAATCCAGAGGGAAATGGACAGTACTTTAACCAACAACACTGTCCCATCTTTTCTGGCAGATGCATTCTGTTTTTCTGGTTCATCTATTACTGTTCTATTCTGAGTTCATGACTGCCTTTTATGTTCAATACAAAAGCTAATTATTGTGCTAAGCAGCTTTTCTAAAGGCTTTGCTGTGGCATCTTTGATGCTTCATGAACAGAATGGCAAATTAAAACATAGATAAATGATCTAAAATTGAAAACAATTGTTCTACTTATCATTTAATAATAGACACAAGGCTTTTTTAGGAGAACATATATATACAAAGACATTTACAAGTCTGCTATTCTACAACTCATGCATCACCTCCTCTCCAATTTTTTTGCTGTAATAGTTATGTAATGAGTCTGTTTAGGATATATCTTACTAAATGGTTCTAATCTATATAGGTTCTCACTCCACACTCATCACCATCATATCCGAGCAACTTCCAGTAGTGCATTAAGCAATGTGACTAACATCTGTCACATATTTTGGTCTCTCATCATTTCTCCAGGGGTAGAACTATGTGCAGTGAAGTGTTTTGTTTTGTATTTATTTATTTTTCAAGTGGTCCATGACTTGGGGTTTAATTAGTCCACACAGGGTCATGCACAAAATAAAGATTACTGTGAATCAGAGAAAAATGTAAATAGGGAAATGCTTGCCTTGAATTGATGTGTTGAAATGAACATTCCAAACATTAAAGTATACCTGCATATACCCCAAATTTTTTTTCTGCAGTGTCTTCTTAAGAAATTTTATAGTATCTTTCTCCTAGCAGTGGATGAAACCAAATCTTTGAGACTAAGCAAGCTGCAACCTACACCTGGAGCTTTTGTATTTCACATCTGAGAGCTGATCTTGACAGTTTATTTGTGTCTTGTCTAAAAATAACTTGCAATAAACTTAAGCAGCTACTTTGATTATACTGCAAAGGTAGGGGCCCAAGTCAGAACCACACTGACTGAGTGTTTTATGTTTCTTTCCATTCAGGACCACATATAAACTTAACTATTGGCTTTCTCATTTGAAGACAATAAACGTAAAGCAGATGCCTGCAAGTAAGCATGTGTTTAAGTACTCTCTTGTTTCCATGAATCAGGGCATAAAGACAGTAAAAGACCTATTTAGATCCTTTATCCCATTTCTCAGACCATGTGCAGCTCACATATGCTTCCCTCATGGCAGATTTGATAGGATTTTTTTTTCTTTTCCAGTTGTTTGAAGTGGTTCAAAGGTTCATTTGTTTCAAAGCACAATTGCATAGCTTAGCCAACCTTAGCTGACTGGCTATTCCCCTGAGTTAATTGTTATACTTTTTTTTTTTTCCTCTTCTTAGTTTTCTTCAGTGACAAAACAACAAATTCTTAATACAATACGTTATTTTTCCATCTCAGGCTGCAGAGGGAAGTTTAGGGTGAGGAGACATTTCAACGCACACGTTAGAAGGCTAAGCTCTTGACATCAGTCTGTGTTGCCAGGCGTCAGGCAGGGCAGGAGTTACCTTCAGTGCTGTGTGCTTCCAACGTTTAATCAGGGCATCAAAGGATGGGAGTATATTCTTTGTGAGAATGAGTGAGTTAGAATTGCCCAGAACTGCCCCAAAGCCCAGTAGACAATCTGTTTACTTCTTTACTGAGTGATAAAAACACTTTTTTGCTTATATATTTCATTTCTTTAAAAAGAACACAATGTATTCTCTCTCTTTCTCTTGGCTAATCTGATACATTTGCAGATGGCTTTCTCACCACCATGTTCCCTCTTTAAGTGTTCTGGAATCAAATATGGCACTAATAACAGGAAGGTTGTGAGTTCGATCCCTGTATGGGCCATTCACTTCAGAGCTGGACTTGATGATTCTTATGGGTCCCTTCAAACTCAGAATATTCTGTGTGAAATATCTGACTCTCTTGAGAAGTGCCATTGTGCCTTTGTGATTTCTAAACCATAGAAAGGCAGAACAAAGGGCAGAGATGTCTTTCAGTGTAGTGCTTATTTGAAATGATACTTGGAAAATTTCTGGACATACATACAGCAAATTAAAAGAGTGAAGAAAATAGAGTCTTTTGAATCTAATGATTATTTAAGATGTGCTACATTTTACATACTAATAAAACATCATTGTGTGTATTAATTTAAGTAAAATTTATCGCGTTGTTGATGATATTTATCAGCATGATATTGCTATGGAAATTTAGCTAATAAGAAAAATAATGAACTCCTGTGCAGTTTCAAATTGCTTAATAGAAAAGATTTATTGCAAAATTTCAATTTTGCTTTCAAGCAAGATAATGTAAAATGTGCAAAATGTTTTTATACTGATTCATATTTTTAGGCTTGAGTTATGTGTGTTGGGAAATCCACTTATTACTAGTTTATTTGAAGAGGTAAAAAAGAACCAAAATTAATTAATTTAATGTCATTAATCAAAATAAATGGTGTAAGTACAGGTATCAAAGAAAGCCATCAGGAGCTGAAGTTGGAATACCTAAGATATCTGGAGTGAATTAGACATGTTCAGAAAGGTGTCTATTTCAGCTTTCTTTACTACAGTTTTTTTCAAATGAAATCCATTTTGATCAAAGCTATCCAGAGTGGCATTTTGACATAATGTGAAGTGCTTAAGAAAAGATGGAATTGGAATTTTCCATAAGCATAGAAGGATACTGTCAGCTTCCCAGGATGAAGGCCTCTAAGAAGTGGACTAAAGCCTCAAGAAAGTGACAGAATTCTGCCGAACACAACAGATGTACTATGTATACATGTGAAGGGAGGGACCCAGGAGAGGGAAAGAGAATAAATCCTCAGAAATTCTTTGTGCGGTGTAAATTTGTCATGTAAATTTGTCCCCATTTGTGTGTTAAGTATACCATATGTGTATATATATATATGTGTGTGTTTAAGTGCAAATGTATGTATATACATGTACATATGTATGTATATGTGTACATATACACAAGGCTATATGCTAAGCCTTTTAGGAGAGATCACCAAAAATCCCTTTTTGAATGGAATCAATGACACCTCCTAGGGAAATTTCGTTTTTGTCCTTGCTTGTGACTGTCTTGTGGTATTATTTTAATAGCCATCAACTTAAATATTTTAATAGTTTTAATAAAGCATATTTTATGTTTTTTATTAAAGTGCTAGTTTTGAGATGACTATTCACAGAGTTACAGTTGTTGAAAACAAATAAATGCTTTTCAGTTCCCTGTTTATGCTTAATCAAGCTTTAAACTCAATAGTGATCAGCAGTGTTTTCACTAAGGGTTGGTATAGTATAAGGAAATGTGTTTCTGGCATAAAATTAAAAATTATTTGAAGGTTCTTGGTTTGCTGTATATGTCGTGTAATATTTATACTGTCACACAGTTCAAAACTAGTGTTATAACTTAATAGATGGGGTGATGATGCACAAAAAACCTGAGGCTTTTCATCCAACCTTATCCAAACATAGCAAATTAATATTAGAAAATATTAATATTTATATTTACTGCATAGTTTTACATTAAAATTACTGCATTTTATTTCAAAGTAGTTTATCAATATTTTGATTTTTCAACTCAATGAGAAAACAAAAAGGGTTTGCCGCAATATTAATCTATTAGTAAATTTGCTATGCTTTCTTGAGTGATGATAATTTAGAAGGAATCATATGTCATTTACTAAGGTCCAAATGTACTATTTTCTGTATAAACCTGACTTGGTTTTTGTTAACAAAAGTAAAGGTAGAATAATGAAGCTTAGATTTAGAGATCTAAAGCAATGTCATTTTTAACATAAAAGCAATTTCAGCTGCAATAATTTTACAAAGACGTTCAGAAAAATTCGGGCTTGATAGGGGAAAAAAAAAAAAGAAAAAACAGTTTCATTTTCTGCATATAATAGAATCCTAGAATACTGGGTTGGAAGGTACCTCAAGGATCATCTGGTCCAACCTTTCTTTTCAAAAGCGTGGTCTAGACAAGATGGCCCATAGCCCTGTCCAGCTGAATCTGAAGAGTCCTCTTTTGGGGGAATCCACCACTTCCCTGTGGAGATTATTCCAATGGTTCGTTGTTCTCATCATGAAAATGGTCCTTCCTCTTGTATCCAATTGAAATCTCCACAGGAATAACTTGTACCCATTACCCCTCCTCTCTGTGGTGTAAAAAGGGAGTCCCTGCCTTTTCTTTAACCATTCTTTCAATATTGGAACATGGTTATAAAATCTCCTCTAAGTCTTCTTTTCTCTAGGCTGAATAAACCCAATTCTCTCTGTGTTTCCTCACATGTCAGGCTTCCCAGTCCTTTTCATAATCTTTGGGACCCTTCTTTGGACCATGTTTTTTTGTACAGTACTAGTGTCAACATTAGCTGGGCTACTTTGAGACTTCATTCTCATTATCTGACTTAAGAAAGCTGCAGAAATGCTGTCTCATGAAGCTCAATATGTCAAAGGAGAGTTTCAGCATCACAAAATGTTCCTGGCAAACAGTTTTCTACTAGTCTGCATGTTCTCAGTTTCCATCTCTGGTATTGGTGGTATTATTAGGATATGCAAGGATGCCTTTCTTATCTCAGGTAGTGTTCAGCACTCCACTTTAAAGAGATCTCTGATGCCTTTCTATTTACACAATAAATCTTTCCTTCTATCTTATACCTCAAAGGGTGAGGCTGACAAGAAATATTGTGTATGACTAAGTAATTTCATACCTCTAGGAGCTCATGACACATTCTCTGTACAAAACAACATCCACAAAAAAACCGTAACAAAATTTTAAAAAAGGAAAAAACAACCTTCATTCCTCAGAAAACAGGTGTTTCTCTTATAAAAATACTTCATTGTTAACATGATACCCAGCAAACAGGAATTAAAACATTTGTAAAAGATTATGCATTACTGTGCTAAAACAATCAGAGTTTCCTGACAGACTTTGCTGTATATAAAAAAGGATCCAGTAAGACAGAGATTGGTAGTAACTTATTCTTTCCCAGAACATGCAAAATTAGGGTAGTTTCCTTGAGACTCTGTCTGCTCTGATCCTATCCCTTAGGATTCCTGAAAAATAAGGTATAGATTGTATTTGTGTTCTTTTCCTCATTCTGTTTGGGTCTCCAAGCAAAATAACAATATGGGAGAAAATGTCGTCAAACCAAACCGAACCTGAAAAAAAATCCACCCTATAACAAGGTGTGACAGTAAGTACATTCTCACTGCTAGGGATTTTAAGTGTGGGATTCAGCTTCTCTGAGGCAGTCTTCCTAACCATCCATGGCATTACCGGATGCATGACTCAGTTAAGAGCCAGATGGTACACTTTGGAAGGCTTTGTATTTTGAAGGCTTTGTATTTTGTCTTTCTTCTTACGTTCACTTGCCTTCTTATGTTCACCTGCCATCTTTCCCTTTTCTTTTACTGCTTTATTCTTTCTTTGTCTCATCCTATTAAACTGCTATTGGTGCAAAACTTACTGGGATGTTACTGACTCCTAGCTACTTGCTGTACTTTGGATGACCCAAGTAGAAAACTTTTGTTTTAGTGGTTGGTTAATACTTTTTATTTTCCAGAATGCAGAACTATGCACACAGTCTTAAACGGCTCTTGGTGGAGCTTATTCTGGAACAAGATCATGGAGAACAATTCATTCAATACAACTCAGTACACTATTCAATTCCAGAACTGGAATTATAACCGGCAGTGTTTACGAGCTGAGACATCGGACCACATTATGACAGACATGATAATTTTCTGGAGTAAACTATGTCGTGCCATTAGGTTGAAAAAGTCTTTACAAGTACTAAGATATCCATTTCATACACCATCTCAGTAGCTGGCATTCTGTGGCATTCATCAGTCTGCCTCTTCATAACACATCAGTCTTTGCTGCCGCAAGGATGATAATGCTCATCCCATTCACTTGTGTGAAATTCTCCTGGGCATAGGAGATTCTTTTCCTCTCTTTCCTGTGTCCCTGGCTTCTACATATGTGCTCAAAGGTTACCATGACACTGTGAAATTTGGTAGTCCACCCTGAAGAAGGATTCTGGGGCTTTTCTCCAGTCCTCAGCCATCTTGAGGTCCTACTCCCTGGTTTTGATCAATTTTCTGGAACTTACATTCATTTTCATTCAGGAATTCACAGGACTTCTTCCCAAATTAAAAATTACTTCCTGAATGCACGTGCATGGGTGGGTGTTTTGTTTGTTGAGGTTTTTTTTTTGTGTATGCTTTTACTTCCCTAGAGTCACCAGGAGCCCTTAGTGGTCTTGCTGAATTATGCCAAGGATCCAGCATAGATGCTGAAGTTTACAAAGCCCAGGTGGCATGTTGACAGATGAATTGTGATGGCAGCTTGAGGGCTTGGTATATTAAACATGATGAGGGGGTGGGTGAGGAATGAGGGTCTCTGTGATTTGCACATCCTTCATCTGATCCCTTAAGCTTTACAAGAGCAAAATTCATTAAGGAGATTAAGCACAAGACCAAATGTCTGATGAGACGAGAGTGCAGTTGAATTTTTTCCCATTTTCCCAGCTCTGATACCTCAATATTAAATTGATTAGGTCATAGAAATGGCCTTATAGAACTTGTAAAATATTTAAAGCTCCAGCTTGGTCACAGGGCAGTCAGTATTGACACATGCAGACAGCCTTCACAAGATCAGTCTGCACCTGCTAAAGTACAACTTGTCTGGCTGACACAGGAGTTTGAAGGGTGCCTGTTTAAAGGGCCTGCACGGTACATGCTAGATAATTATCTTTTTAATCCGTTTGAAATAAGAGTGTAGCACCTGATCCTACACAAGTATTGAGTCTTCTGAACCCCCTCAAGGCTGATTCCGCAAAGTTTGATTCTAAGTAGTGAATAAAGCAGCAGGGTTTTCAAAAAGTATTCTGCTCTTCCCATGTTATATTCCACATGCACCCCAATTTAAATGCAATCTGTAAACTTTCACAACTCTAGGCAGATATGTCACGTATGGGATAGATTCAACATCTGCCTTGAAAATATTAGCAATGATGAGACCAATCTCTTATTTCTAGAAGGTAATCTGTAAGATTGTGTTTTGTTTATACACACTTAGAAAATATTTGTTCTGGATTTGTTAATCTCTTTCACAAGCTAGGTAATGGTATACATTAAGTTTGATCTTGAGCATGATATGTCATATTTCCCTCTTTCCTAATTGTACCCTGCATGGATCTTTAACAATGTACTATATCTTTGAAGTAGGCTAGTTTCCTGGAGATAAAACAACTTTTCATATCTGTTCTGAAGGAAGAAATTATATAAATGTGTTTCATCTGTATGGGAAGCACTGTTATGTTAGGCTAGATATGCATGGCTTTCATGCAAGAATAATTGGAGATAAAACTTGTGTAAGGGCACTGAGCATTTCAGATGTGAAAGAAAAAAAAATCACATCAAAAGAAAAAAGAAACTTGTACTCTGTGGATAGCATGATGGCAATGAATAGTTTCCAAGGTTGTTGGTTCATTCTAGTTTTCATTTATTAGAGGCTAAGATTCATTTGACTCGGGCTTAATAGATTTCCAGCCACAGGAGCACTGAGAAATCACCTTCTGAGGTGCTTACTGAGGTCATCAGTGAGAACTTTGAAGAGGGTGTCTTAAATTACAAGTGCTACCTGCAGCACTGAAATCAAAAAGGTGGTAGTGAATGTAGATACTGAGAGATTCTTATTAAAGCCAAGTAAAAGATGAAAGAGGGGACCAAAGACATTAACCTATGTGACAGGAGTGACTGTTGACAATTGTGATGCTCAAGATTATATTGGCACATATTTAATAAGTTATATTGTCAGGTGAGAAGTAGTAAGACAGCTCAGCTTTACAAAGCTGTGTGGCTTCAGTATTAAAGAGACATAGACCATTTGCTGTTTCTTTGGTATTACACTGGGGGCAAAAGGAAGGAAAAAGTGTCAGAGGGGAGTGTCAGTCTTATTTATGTTCTTATTCTTTTATCACTAACCTGCTCTCTGGAGCAGCCAGTGGGGTGGACTGCCTAGAACTTATTTCAAAACTGGGATAGAGTCATGTCCTGGGTTAGTTATGTATTCTATTACCACCCACAAAAAGCTGGATAAATTTCATAATTACACACCTGGGACTCCTTATCTCAACTGAGATAAGCACTCCAGCCGACAGCAAGCACCACCCACCCTGGTTATCTGATCTCAGGTAATGGCCCATTAGCACCACCCAGCTGATTATCTGATCTCAGGTAATGGCCCATTAGCACCACCCAGCCTGACTAATTAACCTGAACCCCATCGAACCCTGGGGAGCATCTCGGAGGAGCCCAGGGCTCATCCAAGCTCATTACCAAAGCAACCAATAGAACATCGGGAAGATCGTCTTCCATTGTGAAAGTCCCCGCCGCTGGGGGAGGTGCCAGCCAAGAAACACAGCATAAAACAAGGGGTTTGGATCGGAGAAGGGCACCCTCGACTTGATGGGACTCCGCTCTTGGGACTGTCCTCTTGACTCGACTGGACTCCACTCCTCGGAATTGGATTCAGCTAGCTACTCCACTCCACTCCTCGGAATTGGACTCAGCTACTCCACTCCACTACCGGGGCTGGACTACCAGGCCTTCCTGCAGGACCAGTGCCTCACTGGACTGCACAGCTATCACCCTGCTCAACAGGGTATCAGGTTGTACCGTGACTCTGTCGGTTTGTTTCAGCCGTGTTTCTGTATTACTGCATTTATTTTAACCTTTTTTTATTAAAAATTGTAAATAATAATTGTAAATTTTATATAAAATTGTAATTTTGACCTAAAATCTCTCAAGGTATTCGGTGTGGGGTTAATTTCCCCTGCTGGTTTACAGCAAAAACCAGCACAAGTCACTATGGAGAAAGAGTTTTGACCCCCTTTTCTGGCAATGTTTTATGCAATCTGCTCTTTCTTTGGTGTAGTTATAGGTCCTCTATGTTAGAGCATTTTAAGTTATAATTTAGTTTTCAGGTATTTATATTAGTTTGCCTCCACTTTGTGTAAGACACCTGAATGTTTCAAATATCATTTGAAATATGAAGCATTTGAAAAAAAGGATAGACAACTGATGGACTCAGATAATCTATCTAAATTATGGAAAGAAGGACTTTCCAGCTCTACGTACAGTATACAAACTGGGTGATTGGCTTCTGACACACTAATCAGTAGTCTGAGTAGTGAAAATATATGCCAGTGATGTTCAAGTGGATTAGTGTCTTCTCCCAATGATACAAGCAGTGAGATACTTTCCCTTGTTTCACATGACACTTTAAATTCAGATAGCAGACATATCTGTACCTGTGCAGCCATTTATCTGGTGAATATATTAAACATTATTTTGGTTAATATCTATATGATATTTGTAAAAGTGTCTGTGACACTGTTAACAGTAACTATGCTACTCAGATTCTTTGGCAGACAAAGAAGTTCAACTGTTAAAGGGATTTAAGCTAAGGTATTTTAGAATTAAAATTCATTAATAGGATTGTACCTTTTCTGTGTCTTGTTCAGTTGACAAGTCTGAAGTAAGCTAACTTGTCTCCGGTATATAAACTTCACTACCTCAGAAAAATAGCACACCTTTTGTGCTGAAATGATAAACTTATTTGAATGTGATGGTATTTTCACATAACTGAAGTAATTCTGTTTCTTCAGTCAACTTCATTCTCATGTCTGAGTAGTTTTCTCACTGGTTGCTGACTGTTGTAAACATATTCTTGTTACCCTGCATGGAAAAGGGCAGTGGGACAGAGTACCATACTCTTTAGATACAGCCCGGGGCAACAAAAAGACATTTGTTCAATCACCAAAGAATCTGAATGAGTTCTTTTAGTGTAAAAAGCATGTTGTACTTAGACAATCAAACCAGTTTGTTTGCTAACTCTCCATAACTTCTGAAACAGAATGCTAAGTTAAAACCTATAAATTACTCTTCTGAAAGTTAAAAAACATATAGTTTGCCATAATTTCTGAGTGTAAGACAGCCTAAAAAACAGTTAAAAATATGGATTGCTTTGCTTCCCACTTACCTCTAGTTTACACAACTACAACTAGATATTTAGACATTCCAGCAGCACCTTAAGCCACATACAGAAGATATATCCTATTTAAGTAGAGGCCATGTGGTCTTGGACACCAATGAATCACACAATTTTGGTGTGCAGTGTTCAGAATACCTCAAAGCTGCCCTCAGTACACAGTATAGAGAAAATAAAATTGCAAACCCTCTCCCTGAAAAAAGCAGACATGTTTTGTTTTGGTTCTTTTATGATCAATTTAGATAGAATAATAATAATGACAACACACAGAAGAGAAGAATATGGTCAGCCAGAGACTCAAAAGCTTTAAATTTCTTTTGTAAAATTGGGACGTGGAACTGTGCCCAAGACACCCTTGCCCAATACTTACTAATGAACTGCTGTAGGGTTTGCTTTGTATTTGCCATGTGTTAGGAGTCAGATTTATTTCACTCTGTAGAAGGCACCTGTTGATAGCTATCACTAGTCTTTCATTCCAGTATCTGCAAGTGGCACATCTCCTGCTATTCACTGAATTTAGAGTACTGAGTTAACAATAAAACATACCTCTATACATCACTTATATGCTACTGAATTGTCACAGTTAAAGGATTTATGTGATTACATGAACAAGACTAAGAATCTGACCATCATTCCTTTTAAAATGCATTTTTCTTGATTATTTTATTTTTTGAACAAACACCTATTTGTAGTCATAGTCATGTTTCCAGTCTAAAATGATACTGCTACATCTCTAGTTAACTTGAGGAAAAAATGTTAAGAGCTACTTAAAGAAAACCAGAAAAAATGTGGTCACCTCTGTTCAGAAATATAAATCACAAAATTAAAACAGATAGCTATGTGCCTAAATGAAGATTTATTTAGTTTGCTAGGCTTGCTTCTTAAGCTGTTCATGAGCATACATTAAAGCAAAATAAAATTTTCTAGACAAACTTCTTGTTGAACTGATAACACTGAATACCACCTTAAGGATTAAAAAGTACTTCTTATGAAATTTTAATTTCTAGAAACAGGGATAGTTGCAAAGAACTTCATTTACTAACTTAACTTACTGACACAACCTCAATCATTTAAAAGCTCTGCGAGGAACACTATACTTCTAGTTACTCTGGCCCTGTTGGATTTTTGAAGTTGAGAACAGTGAATATTGTGAATTGTCATCCGCCATAATTTATAGATTTATTTAATCTCTCACAACACAGTCATGAGCCCAAAGAGTGGTAGTGAATGTCATTAAATCCAGTTAGCAACCAGTCACAAGTGGTGTCCTCCAGGGCTCAGTTTTGGGGCCAGTTCTGTTTAATAACTTTATCAATGATCTGAATGAGGGGATTGAGTACACCCTCACTACATTTGCAGATGACACCAAGTTAGGTGGGAATGTTGATCTGCTGGAGCATAAGAAGGTTCTACAGAGACAGACAGGCTGGATCAATGCACTGAGGACAACAACAACAAATAGCGTCGTTTTAACTGGACAAAAGGAGGCTGAAAGGACACCACATTGCTCTCCAGCCTGAAAGGAGGTTGTAACAAGGTGATATTGGGCTCTTCTGCTAAGTTACATGTCATAGGACAAGAGGAAATGGTCTCAAATTGTACCAGGGGAGCTTTAGTTTGGCCATTAGGAAACATCACTTCCCTGCAATGGTTGTCAAGCACTGGAATAAGCTGCCCAGAGGAGTAACCACTCCTTACAACTCCAGGAGTTGCCATCTTTGGAGATATTCTAAAGATGTGACAACAAGGTCCTCCAGGACATGGTTTAGTGGTGGACTTGGCACTGTTAGGTTGACAGTTGGACTTGATGTTCTTAAAGGCATTTTCCAACCTTCATGATTCTATGGTTCTAGGATTTAATATTTCTGAATTTCGATGCATGTATTTTACACTTCCAACATTTCCACTGGCCATTGTGAAAGTTCAGAAACCTATCTCACAAATAACTGTGAGTATGTAAGTGTCTTGCACTGAATCCCACCCAAAGAGACCTAAATTTTATAATCCTCAGCTACTTTGCAACTTTAAATTGTGTCACAAAGAGGAAAACATAACTGAGAAACCAGGAAGCAAAATCACTTGATAAAACAATTTCATACTAAAGAACATTTTAACAATTAATGCTTCTTTAGAAATCTGAGTCACTAATCTTTGCTTACCTTTAAAAACACATATACATGCGCTTTATGCAGCAATCTTCATTAACATGTTTGCAGAGCTTTGTTAGCTAAAATCTTCATTCAAATATGGCATTCCTACTTGCAAAGCAAAGACAGAATTGGAACTATCACAGCCTTTTCTGTTATGTTTGTCTATGCAGAATCTGAAGGCAGGCTTCCTCTGTCTAAATGTCGACATCTCCTTCTGAATATCTATGCCAAAACTAATTTCCCCAAGCATTCTTAATATATTCCTTTATGCTCCTAGAGAGAGAGAAAGAACCAACTGTAGGGAACAATTAATCTCAGTTTAAAATAGAACGAACAAATTGCTTCCTAAAAATGCCTCTTTGCTTCACTTGGAGGAACTATAAAGAGATTTTAGAGAGTGTGTCTCAGATGTAGACTTCCACATTATAGACAACTCAAGTTTGGTGAGATGATTTTCACTCCAAGTACCAGTATAAATAGCTGCATCATCATTTACATGAATAGTTGTGCACAAGGAGCCAGTATACTTAAGTTTAGGTACATTAAAGACCCGCATAATCAAATTATAGCATTTAGATGATAAAATTATGGCAATTTCATAGCAAAGCAACTTTCTAAATTACTTTGATGTGAAGTTGTAAAAGTACAGTTTTGGTTCTAACCCTGGATTTTTTTTCTCCTTTTATAATCCACACTGTTTATAGCTCTCATGGAGAAAGATAAGGGTGGAATGTCAGTGCAGTGACTTTTCGGAATTTAATAGGCACTCAGTCCTAGTCTGCAGCTAAATATATACATATATCACATTCCAAGACAATACTTATTGCAGTGTAGAGACTTCACCTATAAATCCTTAATCACTTAAAATGAAGGCTTTCAGAAGACATCAGAGGCATAATCAAAGAGTCAGAACTAATAATGTTGAAAGAACAAAATTGTTGTTTAGAAATATTGATGTTTTGATTATCTGAATTCTTTAAATTTTTAAACTAATTTCTAAATATGCTGTGTGCAAAACTTTCTCCTGCCCCCATCAACCTTCTTCCTCTCTCCCTCTCTCCCTCTTTCTCTCTCTCTCTCTCTCTCTCCCTTGCTCCCTTCCTCCCTCCCTCCCTCCCTCCCTCTCTTTTTTTTTCTATAGAATTCACTGAGAATCGTAGAATGGTTTCAGGTGACAGCGACCTGAAAGTTCATCTAGTTTCAACTCCCCTGCCACAGACAGGGAAGACCATTCACTTGACCACATTGCTCAAAACCCCATCCAGCCTGGTCTTGAATGCTTCCAGGGATGTGTCATTGTCTTGGGTTTGCATGGCAAGATTTTGGTAGCAGGAGGGACTACAGGAGTGAAATCTGTGAGAATCTGCCAGAGGCTTCTCCCATGTCTGGCAGAGCCCATGCCACCTGGCTCCAAGACAGACCCACTGCTGGCTAAGGCCGAGCCAAGCAGAGATGTTATAATGCCTCTGTGATGACATATTTAAGAATGAAATAAAGTTATTGGGCAGAAGTAATTGCAGCGGAGAAGAGTAGGAGTGAGAATATGTGAGAGAAACAGCTCTGCAGATACCAAGGTCAGTGAAGAAGGAGGGGGAGGAGGTGCTCCAGGTGCTGGAGCTGAGATTCCCCTGCAGCCCATGGTGCAGACCATGGTGAGGCAGAATGTGCCCATGCAGAACATGGAGGTCAGTGTGAGACCAGAGATCCACTTTCATCCCATGTAGGAGACCCAAAAGTGTAGCATGCTCTAGCAGGTGGATGCCTGAAAGAAGGCTGTGACCCCATGGGAAGTCCATGCTGGAGCAGTCTCCTGGCAGGACCTGCAGAACCATGGAGAGAGGAAGCCATGTTGGAGCAGGTTTGCTGGCAGGACGTGTAACCTTGTGAGGGACCCGTCTTGGAGCACCTGTTCTTGAAGGGCTGCACTCTGTGAAAGGGACCCATACTGGAGCAGTTCATGAAGAACTGAAACCTGTGGGAAGGATTCATGTTGGAGACCTTCATGGAAGATTGTCTCCTGTGGGAGAAACCCCACAGTGGGGCAAGGGACGGATGACTCAGCCTGAGGAGGAAGAAGCAGCAGCAGAAAACAACACGTGATGAACTGACCCTAACCCTCATTCCCCATCTCCTTGTGCCACTGGGATTGAGGAGGCAGAGAATCAGGAATGATGTTAAGCCCAGGAAGAAGGAAGAGGTGGTGTGAAGGTGTTTCAGAGTTGGTTTGGTTTTTTTTTTAATTCTCATTATCCTACTCTAATTTTGATTGGTAATAAATTCAAGTAACTTCTCCAAGTCAGATCTGTTTTGCCGGTGACAGTAATAGGTGTGTGATCTCTCCCTGTCCTTGTCTCAACTCATGAGCCTTTTGTTATATTTTCTCTTCTCTGTCCAGTTAAGGATGGAAGTAATGGAGCAACTTTGGTGGACACCTGGCATCCAGCCAGGATCAAACCACCACAGGCATCTACAACTTCTCTGGGCAACTTGTTCCCCTGCCTCACCATCCTCACAGGAAAGAATTTTTTCCTAATGTAAACCTACTCTCTTTCAGTTTAAAGCTCCTATACATTGTCCTATTACTACATGCCCTTGTGAAATATCCTTCTTCAGCTCTCTTGAAGCCCTCTTTAGATAGTGAAAGGCTGCTATAAGGTCTCCCAGCTCTTTCAGCCTGTCTTCACAGGAGAGGTGCTCTAGCTCTCTGAGTATTTTTGAGGCCTCCTCTGGACTCACTCCATCAGGTCCACATCCTTCTTATGTTGGCAAACCCCGAGCTGGATGCAGCACTCCAGGTGGTGGGGTCTCACAAATGTGGAATAGAGGTGTAGAATCGCCTTGCTTGACCAACTAGCCCCACTTCTTTTGATACAGCCCAGGATACAACTGGAAAGTTTTGATCATGTTAAACCTTAAACCACACATTTCTTAAATATAATCAAATTTGACTTTTGTCTGTATTTGGCTGTGCAGAAACTTGTAAGTGGGCCCATGTCTGCAAAGTACTGGCCGTTCTAGCACCCCATCTACCCATTCTAGCACAATATTAATTTGTTACCAGAACTCTCAGTGAGATTCCTACAACTGCTCTCTCCCCATGGTTTCTTACATGACCACTGGTCTTGTCCCAAAGGAAAAAAAACATGTCACAGGTGCCATCTGGTTTTATTGTTTCACATTTTCCTTCTCTTTTGCTCTTGCCTATTTTTTCTCATTTTCTTCTTTTAATCTTACCAAGGCTTGTCTTTTTCATTCTTTGTCCAAATTCTGCTTTTCTTATTCTGCTTGCTGGTTTGGTTTTCTTCTCGGTTTGTTTTGTCTCTTAATATTGCTATACATTATTTTGTTGTGATTTTCTTTTCTGTGATCTCCACGCATATGACTTGAAATATTTTACTACTTTGAGTATATAAACAAGAATTGAATTATTTTTTCAATGGGCAGAAGTTAAAGTGAATTCTCCATTGAAGCCAGGATACCTATGTAAGTTATGTTAATATTTATGCAGGTATTATGTAGGCATTATGTTAATGATTATTATAAACAGGTATTCAATCCAGAACTCCCTGCATATGAATAGATAGAGGGTTCTGTACCACTATGAACTGGTGAGTTTTGTATTTCAAATAAGTGTCTTTTGCTTATTTCACTAGTACTGTTCTGACCACAAGGCTTGCTGTAAATAAAGACAGGCATAAATTTATGAAGTGTATCTCATTTGAAAGACTACCATTCCTCACAATGTGTGTATCAAAATACTGTAAAGCATTTTAAAACAATACACTGACTTAGCTGCCAATGCTGCATTTTTGTAGGTACTGCTGTAATCCACTGCCCTGCTGCACTGACCAATGATGTATCATGCTGTTTCTTGGTTGTTCAGAAATCCAGCAAGATGGCACAATGACATACTGAGGAACTCTTCAGCAAGTAGCACATAGTCAGTTTTACTTGTCCTCGACGCAACAGATTCACTGTGCATGGGATATAGAACCATATTGTCCAGGCACAGTTTATCCCACATGTATGAAACATTTTCAGCTTAGTGTCTTCCCGGCAGATTTGTAATGACGTGTTGAATGAACTCCTTACGGGCTTGCAGTTCTTATTGGAAGTCCAGGATTGGTCACATTGGTTGTATATTTTGCTGCTACTACCATTATTAGAATATAAGGGATTTAAGTGATCTGACAAAATTTATATAGGTTAATGTCAAATAAGATTCCTGATGGTGATGTACTTTAATTTTGGATTGTGGTTTTATCATTATTTCAGGGATGATTAGTTTTGATGATGTTAAACAGCTCATCATCAAAAAAAGTGTGAGCTTTATTTTGGTTGTGAAATTTACAACATTAAGCTGAAAACGTGAATGTTCACCTCAAGATACCAGGCATAAGAGAGATGGGATATAAATGTGAAACATGTAATACTCAAAGCATACTGCCTATGGGAAATATCCAATGAACTGTTCGTCTCCTGAAGCTATGTGCCTACATCTCAGGATTACAGGTAGGTGTTTCTATGAAAAAAAAAAAATTAAAAGACGAAAACATCGCCCACTTTTAGTAAAAATGGTGCAATTTTTGTTTAAAAACATGTCTTGCCTCTTCCACAGTAACCCTTGTCTCTGTTTTATCCAGTTACTGTTTAGTGTAAAATTCATAAATAGCTCAGGAATGGGAGTACAGGTGATTTTTTTTCTCTTACCAAAAAGACATCTCTGTTTTCAAATCTCAACAGTTGGGCTCCTTTTAATCAGTTGTCCTTCCTTCCCAGTGATTTTATTGCTTTCTTCTATAAGGGTTTTCAAATTTGATTATGCTACCTTATGTTGCAGGCAGCAAACAAATAAAACAGGGTACAGATCTTTCTAAATGTTTCCTTTTTCAACTGCTCTGCTTTTCATGGAGTAATTAAAAGATCACTGGTTTAGAGAGAGGGAAAATAAATGTCACTCTATAATCTCATGGCACACAACTATAGTCTTGTTTCCAAATTTATTTTCAATGCTGATTAGTTTCAATGGAGATTAAGGGCTTTTGAAAATGCTATTGGGGCCTCTCTAATATTTTAGGCATTTACCTACACTTTAAAATCCGATTTATGATCTCAGTTTCTCTTACACAAGAGCTGGGATTCTGATATTATAGTTTTTTGAGAAAAGGCTACATGAAAGAGTAGCAGAGTACAACTAGGTGAGTTAGCTATGAAATAGGGATAAATTCTAACCTCAGGCATGGTGATATAAATCTACACTAGTTCTATTGGATAATTATGTTTTTCTGAATTTACAGTGCTGCTTCTTTTTTCTTTTTTTTTTCCTTTTATGTCTTCAGAAATAATTATTTTCTACAAATACCACAAGTTTTATATTACAGCAATATCAGATATATAAGAAACAAATAACTTTTTTTTTTCAGAGCAGATCTTCAACCTTATCTGCAGAGGTACTTTTTACTGAATTTAGATTTCTGATGGGAGAGACACATGTCAGTGTGACAGTAAGAACATTACTTGCATCTTTAACATAGTAAGGGGAAAATTAAAATGGATTAAATTGATAACTTAGAGGAAATAGATAATAAAACTATACATGTTCATAATTTTTGCCCCTAATTACATTTTAAAATGTTATATCTTAAATTCTAACATAGAGGGAATTTCAATGTACAAGTACATGAGTTTTTCATAGCACCACACATATCTTAGAATATGGATTAAAAGCACTTTCTAAGCATCAAGTAAAATGTGTCACAGTGCATCGGCTGTATAAAGAAATTTCTACTGTACAAGAGTGGACTGACAACAAAAAAGAGATCTGGCAGGCAGAAAGAATCACAGCTGCCTTGAACTTTCAAATCATCTCCTTAGCAGCAGAATGATTTCCACAGCACATCACTGTTTCTCTACATATATTTTTCTTTTTAATTCACTTCTGTTTCGTTTTTACATTTTAATTACTAAGTTGAACTGGGGTTTGACTCTTTGTTAACCTAGAATCTAGCTCTAAAAATACAAAACAAGCTACAGAAATAACTGTCAGAAATTTAGAGTGCTCAGGTCTGCATGGGGAAAGGGAGTGCATTAGAGTTGAACTGGACTAAACCTATTTTTTACCATTTTCATCATATTGAAAATAGAATGGAACCTGATTTAAGTCAGACTGTTCCACTTTTACTCCACTGAAAGTGCACTACACTTAAAGTTTGAATAATAGAGTGATGAATCAGACCTTTCAACGTTAGAAGAAAAACAAGTGCAGAAGGACAGTGATTTCTAAATTTATGAACAGCTATATACACTGAACTTGACAGTTATGCCATCTTGAACATGCAACAGTACACCCGTGAATTAAGCAGAAAAAATTATCTTACAGTAATTTTGATATATATTTAAAGTAAAAACCTGCCTCTTGCATTTGTGGATTTTATGATAATTTCTTCCAATGCCTGTTAGCAATCTTTTTCTTTGTTTTTTCATTATTTGTTTCTCTTTGTTTCATAACAGTCAGCCCCATGGCCAGCCTCTTACATCAATACCACAGTGTTCCACCCTTAATTCCACCTCTTTTTCCTCTCTCAGCACAGCTATCCCCTGTAGACAGGAGGCTATGCTGAAGCCTTCCAGGCAGAAAAGCTGTACGTATGTCCTTCCTGTGACACAGAGAGCACTGGGAGATTTATTCATGTATTTTACACCAAGGAGATATGGTACCTTACAGGAATCCCTGCTGCAGTAATGAATTACACTGTATGAGTTTTAGGGCTCAGCCAGCTGATACCCTTTCCTCCAAAGCAAAATCTAGAAACAAGCAGAGAGATCAGCTCAATAAAAGAAAAAAAAAAAATAGTTCTGTTAAAAGTATGTTTTCCCTTTCACGGAACATATTACTGTAAATTTCTGAGCTGGGCTTCTCATTGTTGTGGAGCATCCTTCTAGGCTTTCTCAGGTGAAGTATGCAAGGTGACTGATGGTAAGCAGCATGGTTCTCCATTATGGCAATGAATGTGGCAAGTCAGGAAAGTTCACACTGAATCCCTTGCTCAGTGAAAAACATTAACGAGTTATTAAATACTGATGGAACTGGATGGATTCTACTGGCACAAAACCTTGTTCTGTGTTAGAAAACATTTGCAATTTGGATAAAATTGTAGTTTTCAGTGAAGTGAACAGTAAAATTCCCCTTAACTTCACAAAAATTGCATTATGCCTTCTGATCTCATTACCCAAAATTATTGTACAAAGTATAAGTTCTAAATATCTACTAGAATTTATTTGTAATATCGGGGCATATTATGACAATAGTTAAATAAGTGGTAATTGTCTATACACAGCCATGTTTCTTCTATGATCTCTCCCATTGTACTAGAAGATAATGTTTCTCCTTCCTCTCATACATAACCTGAAGAGGAATAGTAATAACCACAAACACAAGACTATTTGCTCATAGTCTATACCTGTATGTAGTCTATTTCCACCTCATCTCATTTTCCACTCTCAGAAAGCCAGAGTAATAGCAAGGGTGTAGAAAGATCAGTATTAGGATATTCCACATCTTTGGCTGTTTAGTAAAGAAGAATCATAGAACTGTTTAAGCTGGAAAAGTCCTATAGGTTCATCAGGTCCACCACTACACCATGTCCCAAAGCATCATGTCCTTATTTTATGTTCCTCCAGGGCTGAGGAATTGAGCACTTCCTTGGGCAGCCTATTCCTGTGCTTGACAACCCTTCCTGTGAATAAATGTTTCTTAATATGCAATCTGTATTGACACTGGTGCAATTTGAGGTAATTTCCTTTTTTCCTATCTCTTGTTACTTGGCAGAAGAGACCAACCTCTACCTGTCTACTGTGTGCAATTTTGAGCAGCACAGTATAAAACAGACATTAATCTATTAGAAAGCATCCAAAGGACGGCCACAAGGATGATCAAGAGGGGAAGCCTCATGAAGAGCATGTCTGTCACTCAGTTTGTTTAGCCTAGAAAAGAGTAGGCTGAGGAGAGACCTCATTGATGTCTTCAACATCCTCATGAGGGGAGGTGGAGAGGCAGGTACCAATCTCTTCCCTCTCATGACCAGTGACAGGACCCAAGGAAATGGCATGAAGCTGAGTCAGGAGATGTTTAGGTTGGTATCACAAAAAAGTTCTACATCCAGAGGGTGGTTGAGCACTGGAACAGGCTCCCCAGGGAGGTTGTCACAGCACCAGCCTGTCTGAGTTCAGGAAGCGTTTGGACAATGCTCTCGGGCACATGGTGTGATTCTTGGGTTGTCCTGTGCAGGGCCAGGAGTTGGACTCAATGATCCTTGAGAGTCCCTTCCAACACAGCATATTCTATGATTCTGTGATTCTATGATTCTTTGATTCTATGATTCTATGATTCTATGATTCTATGATTCTATGATTCTATGATTCTATGATTCTATGTTTCTATGATTCCTTTCAGGTAGTTGTAGAGTGCAATGAAGTCTCCCCTCAGCCTCCTTTTCTGCAGGCTAAACAACACTAGTTGAAACTTATCCAATTGGCCTCAGTTTATCAATCCAGGTCCCTCTGTAGACCCTTTCTGCCCTCCAGCAGATTGATGCTCCCTCCCAATTTGGTGTCATCTGCAAATTGGCTGAGGGTACACTCAATCCCCCCATTCAGATAATTGATAAAATCAGTAAACAGAACTGGCCCCAGTACTGAGCCCTGGGGAACCCCACTTGTGACCACTGGGTTTAACTCCATTCACCACCACTCTGTAGGCTTGGCCATTCAGACAGTTTTTTACTGAGTGAAGGGAATACCCATCAAAGACGTGAATAGCCAGCTTCTCTGGAAGAACACTGTGGGAAATTATGTCAAAGGCTTTACCAAACTCTAGGTAAAAAATATCGTTCACAGGCTTTCCCTCATCCACTAAGCAGTCCACGTTGTCACAGAAGATGATCTGCTCCATGATCTTCCCTGGTATTAAGGTCAGACTGACAGTCCCACAATTCCTCAGAACCTGCTTCCAGTCCTTCTTGTAGGTGGGCATCACATTTGCTAATTTCCAGTCAGTCACCTGGGACCTCCCTGGTTAACCAGGATTGCCAGTAAATGACTGAAAATGGCTCAGTGAGCACTTCCACCAGCTCCCTCAGTCCTTTTTGGTGGATCCATCTGGTCCCATAGACTAGTGTGTGTCTAAGTGGTGTAGCAGCTTGCTGACCATTTCCCCTGCGATTATGGGGGCTTCATTCTGTTCCCCATCCCTGACTTCCATTTCAAGGGTCTTGGTTCCTGGAGAACTACTGGTCTTACTAATAAAGACTGGGAAAAAGAAAGCATTAGGTACCTCAGCGTTTTCCTTATCCTTTGCCATTATGTTTCTCCCCACATCCAATAAAGGATGGAGATTCTCCATGTTTATTTCACTTCTGCCTTGCTGAATTTTATTGAATGGGTGTGCCAAAGTTAACTGGAAAATTAATATACAGCAATGAAGGACAGTTTGGTTTTATTATTTTCCTTTTCTTCCTTGTTTCAACTTTTAGAAGAGTGTTGTAGAAAGAGAATGTTCTTATTCATGCAGAAATGCCAAAGCTTGATTAAATACTCACTTGGTATTTTCAAATCACAGAATCACAGAATCACAGAATGAACTAGGTTGGAAAAGACCTTTGAGATCATCAAGTCCAACCTATAACCTACCACCTCCTCATCAAGTAAACCATGGCACTGAGTGCCACATCCAGTCTTTGTTTAAACATGTCCAGGGACGATGACTCCACCACCTCCCTGGGCAGTTGATTCCAGTGCCCAATCACTCTTTCAGTGAAGAATTTTTTCCTGATGTCTAACCTAAATTTCCCCTGGCGCAGCTCAAGGCTGTCCCCTCTCGTTCTGTCAGTGGTTGCCTGGGAGAAGAGACCGACCCGCTGGCTACATCCACCTTTCAAGTAATTGTAGAGAGTGATAAGGTCTCCCCTAAGCCTCCTTTTTTCCAGGCTAAACAGCACCAGTTCCCTCAGCCATTCTTCATAGGGCACGTGTTCCAGGCCCTTCACCAGCCTTGTTACCCTCCTCTGGACATGTTCGAGCATCTCAACGTCCTTCTTAAAATGAGGGGCCCAGAAAAACTTCAGTTTTCATGCCCAACACTTGTCAGAAATTGTGGTCCAGTTAAATAAAAAATCAGAATTCACGTTTTGATATACAGCTGTAGAAAGGAAAAGTACAATGCCATCTTCATACACAGCAATGTCTGAGTCCCTTCTTTAAGAAGAAAAATTAGCTCAGCCTTCAGAATGCAATAACTCCTGAAATGTGGGGTTTTCTATTAAATTTTTAAGAGAGAACAAATTTTATTATGTTCCTATCCTTTGGGAGATATGAATTCTGACTGTATCTGAAAGCTGGAATAGCCTGAAGATTGTATTTTTTCCTACATTCTGTTAGAGGTTAGATGCCCAAAACAATATCCCCCCTGTAGCAAGTATGATGTAGTCTGAGTCATACATCCACCTAAGGTCTCTCAGTGGTGCAGTTTCTGAGAGAAATAGGTCAGGAGGGAAGCTGAGGGTGAGAACTGGTCCTAGTGATTTATGTTTCAGTCACTGTTGCTATGAAGTGTTTCAGTTGGGGAAGACAAGATAGTATTTTCTGGATGTGTCAGACCAATAATTACCATTTAATACTCCTTTCCCTAAGGTCTCTTCTATGGAACAAAGGGCGCTGACTCTTGTGAACGTTAATAATCAATATGGTTTATTCTATTCACAACAATTTCGGTGGCTAATAAGGTTACTGCTATCGGTATTTCAATACTGGGTTTGCCCATGTAAGTAACATTTAGCAGCATGATTAAACAAGCCCTTTGTTTGCTTCCCTCTCTCCAGATGGGAACTTGGCTCAGTATGACCCAAAAACAATTAAGTAAGTGATGTTGCTCTGCTATTTACATCTGACCTTAGATGTCAGATATCCTGTTTGCCAACACTGAGCTCAGATAAGCCTATACACATTGTGCATGGACCCTGAACTCTCTCAACTACACTTCTGATTTCCCCTATGGAATAACTAAAGTCCTGTTTGCCCTGCCAAATCATTTAGTTTTGCTGCCAGACATGACTTTTACATGCTTGTGAAGAACTACTTGGGAAGGCAATAAGGTTCTGCTCTGAGAACATGGGAGATTCACATGAAAGTTCTGGTTAATTGAACCAAAACCTCTAATTGAATCTGCGAGAGCTGGATCACCGACAGCTAAAGTGAAGCCAGCTGCCAGGTTTAATTCAGCAGTCTCTTATGAACCGCTCACTTCATGTGTGCAGCTCCTACACATCATCTGGATAAAACACATCATCTGTGGAGGCAGGTAACCCTTGTGCAGCCTTACATCTGCTCTGCCTTAAGTCTAGATTCTCAGCCATACTCTCTGATGGACTCAGGAGAGTGAAATAAATTGTTTCAGTGAGGCTTTGTGCTCAAGAAAATATTTTCTACAAGAACTGTAAACCAAGTGCAGGTTTTCAAACAACTGGAAACAATTTAAATCTACAATGACAAATTCTAAAAGTGTAACTTTATATTCAACTTTGGAGCCAGTCCCTTAGGAACAGCACATCTTAAAATTCTGGAAGTCCCTCAAAGACTTTGACTTCTGTGAAAAACTTTAATCTGTGAAAATCATACTATAGATCTTTTTTCCTTAAAATGTACTTTCATCTAACCTTTTAATTTGGTTTTCCTTGTTCTTATAATAGTGTCATGTATGATATTTACCGTTTTCTTGTCTTTTTTCCTTTGTTTTCCTTCATGCTCTTTTTCTGTGAATCCTCATTCTGTCACAAACTAAAACATAGTTCAATTATGGTATTGAATAAAGGATGCTAAAAACTGCCACATTACAGTCTACTAATGTTCAGATCCCTTTTTAATTATGTTGCTTTAACATCAAATTAACAGCAGCAAGCCCCAATATTTGTGTTGAGTAAGTAATTTATCTTTTGCTCAATGAAAGACTACAAAATAAGGAAAATGGCTATTATCTCAATATGTGAAAATTTTCTTATACCACAGCCAATGTTAAACAATATATGATCTATCATACAGGTTTTTTTCCACTGCAGATTATAATGCTTTCATTTCTGTAAGAGAGAATGAAGTCAAATAAATAAAAGCTTTTTCAGTCATGAAAACACAAACAAAGACAACTTCTTTTAATAATGCTGATTCCATCTGGTCTGTTGGGTTTTTTTTCAGGGAAGAATCTTCACTGGCTTGTTGTTAACTTCTGATCCCAGAACAACTTCATCTTACTTCTTTCCTTAATCTGTGGCAATTGAATTTCAGATAAGGAGACTATCTCCTCATGACCCATATTTAGCTAAGATAAATCTGTTTTATAAAGAACATGCAAGAAATCTTGTTACAGTTCTTGGATTATGTTCTGTTGCAGTGCCTCTTCATTCTCAAACTAGAAAAAAAAGTTTTCTTTTCTCTTCTATTCCAGTCATATGCAAATAATTTGTTGGATTTATTCCCCTTTTCATAGTACATTTGTTCATTAAGCTTTAACACATTTTCTGTGTTATTCACCACAAAGCATTTATTTTCCCTCTGTTTAATCAAAAGTTGGAGGGTCCTAGGGTACCTGCTATTTATGTTGCTTTTTTCATCTCATTAACTTCCTTTTCTAATTTACACTGGTACTCAAGATATACTTTTTGTATTGCTGCTGCAGCTAAGCAAATTATTCTACCCCTCATGACTGCTTTGGCAGCTTCCCACAAAACACCCAGGCTACTTTCTTGGTTTTTATTGATATTAATTTATTCTGAAATAGTCTTCATCTGTTGCACAAATGCTGCAGCTTTAATTAGAGAGTTGTTAAATCTCCATACTTCAGATCTCCTATAATTCAGTATACCGTCCAGAGACATAGACAGCAGAAAATTATCAGGCAAAGCTGGATTTGAAATACCAGATGGTTACACATTACAATGTATCCTCATAAATAAATAAGAAGAATCCCAGTTTAAATGTAGTGGTACTAAGGTATAAAAGGTAGCTGATGGCCTGTTTCAGTGTTGCTGTTGGCACGAATCAATGAGGACTAAATCTTTGTGATGCTCTTTGTTCACTTCACTTTTAAATTGTTATTTTGCTAACAAAGGTTAAATCTCATGTCCCTGTGTCAAAATAAAGATTAATTTAAATCTTCATCTATTACAGCTTCTGGAATCTTCTCCTATTAGGTAAGAAAGGATCAAGAAATAAACAAAACATTTCAACTGTGGGGGACAAACAGATTTGCGAGTGTAGCAGGGCTACAGATCCAAGTGTAACAGGGCTGTGACAATCCTTTGCATTTTTACCTTTTTAAATAATAAGCTCATTGATCAAAAGAAAAACAGATTCTTCACCCGAATACTATTGTTTAAATCATAAATTGTATTAAGAGTAATGGAACTTTTTTATTGTGGCTGATGTCACAAAAATAAGCAAGGTGACAATCAAACATAAGGGCAATCACAACACAGATAAACTTTATGTAATCAGAAACCTCATACAATTTCACTGTTTAATTTGTTTTACTATGCATTATACTTTTTATTTTTAATTTAGAATGTCTCCACAGTAGCATACTATGCAATCTTAATTCAGTTTCAAAGTGTGAACTAAAAAAAACCAAACTAGATCAAACCAACATATCTATTACAAAAAATATAAATGAATAAAATATAGGGGAAAAAAGTGGAATTATTAAAATTTTTTTGGAAGTGTTCTGAGGCTAGTGCTAAACAGAGAAGAGGTACTAAAGTGTAGAAAATAATTGCAAGAAATACTCACATTTGTACTTCCAAAATTATTTTTAGTATGTTAATCCTATAGTATTAGAAGCATAATTAGAATGCTACTTCAGAACAGGGATAATTAGAGAAATACACTTTAAACATCAATAATAATAAATACAAATATCTTTATAAACTACCAAATATCCATGTCACATGGATTTTTTTAATGCATACTTTGTATTTAAGCATATGATATCTTTTCTAAAAAGCCTTTAGGCTTTCATGTAATTTCTTCATCACTTCGCTTAAAGAGAAGCTCTCTGATAGTTTTTAGGCACAAGCCAGTTTAGAGCAGTGCCTCCCTGAGGTGTGGCACATAACAGTGTGAACAAATACACCGAGAACTGATCATAGTGTGAACAGAACACTATAACATTCAAGAACTATTATTATTGGCCAACAAGAGTAAAGCCTGAGCTTCAAGTTTTCATGAGTTTAATTTCAGAAATCTGGATCTTCTCTGTACAGTGAGCAATATTTCACAGTTGCTGGGGTAATCCTCTCACCTAATTTTGTTTTTTAAAAAATTTCTTATCTAGCCTTAATTGTCTCTCTAGATGCTTTTAATTTTAATAGAGGGAAAACATGTACCTTCAGATGATAATTCATCCTGTACTGTGATAGGAGACAGGGCTTCTGCACATGGCTCTCTCTTTTGATCTCTTATGTTCAGTAGTGTGTAAGAAATTCAGACCCAAATTCAGCTGTTTGTTCACAGTTACCCAAGATCATTCAAGATACTACATGGTATTCAGTTCATCATCAGGGATCTGGCACAGAATACCCTGGTAAGACACCAAAACCTTCAAGGATATCATAAATGGCACCAGGCCCCCCTGGGAAGGCAGTTCAGTAGAATTCTTGGATGTTAACTCAGATGGGATGTCTAATGCTTGGATGGCTTGAATTGCATGCAATGAAGTCCACCCAAGAAGAGAATTGGAACAGGTTATATGCCTTAAAGAAAATGTAGACTGTAAATCAAATTAATTTGATTTTGAATAAAGTCAGTTGTCTTATCTGTTTTCACAATGATCTATTTTATCAGTCCTCAGAAATTCAGGATCTGAACTTGCCATCCATAGCATACAAGTGCATGATATCTCTTGTATATAACCGTGACCTAGTCTTTAAGTGAGTATTTTTATTCTTAAATGTCCTTATGAATTGTCTCATAAATGCTCAAAACAGCAGTTTTAGGTACTTCTCATATTTACCACCTCTTTTCCATATAAATATGATGCTACAACTACCAAATGTACAGAGTCCGACTTTCAAGATATGATTTGTCCTGGATATTCTTTTGCATAGAGATTCTCTAGTTCTTAATATATCTATTTGATAACTATTCATTCCCTCTTATGTTATTAGTATTTTCAGTTTCACAACTGCAGGGGTGAAGGATGACCTTGATCTGAAAAAGTTTATTTCTTGAGAAGCTTTTCATACTCTGGGGTGTACTCTTTTGAAAGGGAGTGAACCACTGACCAGAGAAGGCAAGCTTAAATTAGTGCATATCCTCAGGGCAAGACTCCTGTTCTCAGCACTTGCCTGAAGCCAACATAGTTCTCCTGTTTTACTTAGTGGTGCAAACTAACCCAATTTCCATTCTCATGTATCTAAATAGCGTCTAGGTGAAGGCACTTCCCCAAACTTAGCGTTTGAAACTTTGGCTAATATACATGGGTCTACCACTACGCCACCAGACTGATTTTGGCTTGAATTTAGCATAATTACTTGATATTAACAAACATTGAGAATGCAACTTTTATGTTTTAACAGTAAACTATTAGCAATTATTGATACGTACACCTATACATGGAAATGGAATACTGGGAAATGTGATTTTAGTGCTAGGTCTGGCTTGTTCCTTCAAAAGAGCTTCCAGTGTCACAAGATATTTTGGAGAATTTTCTTATGTATCTAAAGGGGAAAAAGTGGAACTAATTATAAACTACTACCTAAAGGTTTGGGGAGTTTTTCCAAGTCTGCTATGTCAACTGGTACCTTTTCATTTTCAGCTTAGCCTCCTTCAAAGGGGAGGTTATCTAGGACATCTGCGTGTCTTTGGAAACACTTCTATGAACATACAAGATAGTCAAAACATTTAGAGCACCAGCTGACAGTCAAGTGGAATACCTTAAAGCATCTAAGACAATCATGGTACATAAAAGTGACTAAATAGAGCTTGATAAAGTAAATGCATCCTAGGAAGCTGTTCAGCACAAAACACAGGTATCTTATACCAGGGACAGGTGAGTAGCTCACCAGACTCCATAACATGTGTTGACTCAACTGCACCAGAAACTCAGACACCTGAACAGAATCCATAAGTAAAATAGGCATTTGCGCTTTAAGAACTTCATTTAGATATCAGCAATATTGAGTTAAATGCTGTCCTTCTCCTCTCAACAGGAAAGCTCTTAGGAGAAAATGTCAGAAGGTCCTCCAGAGAAAGATTTCATTTCTGAAATTTTCTTTTATGTGAGCCTGATGAGGGCATCAAGTAGCATGAAATTTAAGAAATTAAATATTCCACAATTCAGACTTTTCACTCACTGAAAATCAGTTGTTCCATAGTATTTAAATAACTAAGTAATAATGTGTGTAGAGGAAATTTCAAGGGTTTCTCATATTTTTTTTCCCATGTTATGAAATATAAAGAAAATGTGAAAATATCAAAGAAAAATTAAAATGTATACTCAGGAATGAAATAGGGCTAACAACAGTACTCTTTATTAATCTAAAGAGTGAAAATATAATATATTTATTGTGGTGGTTTTTAAACTATTTTTCATTTGCAAAAAGAACCAGGATAAAAGTGAAGAGTACAGATGGAAGATGCGAGCAAACCCAAAACTATTCATTTTCTCTTTATCTAACTAATTTCTCCAATATCAATTAACTCAGGAATTATTCTGTAAATATATTAGTCATGTACTGCTTGAACAATTGACCAAATAGGCTTATCACAAGAAAAATATCAGAATTATACATGTAGACATAAAGTTAACACAGTATCTACTGCAGTCATAAAACTTCAGAAAACAAGACCTTTTTTTTTGTTTTCTTCCACAGAAGTGAACAGCAAGCAGCAATGAAAAAATCTCTTGGGAGGATGAAGAATACCAAATGTGCACTGCACAGAAAAGCAGTATCCCACTCTCTCCTTCGAGTTCAGCACTGTCAGCCAAAGTTACATGTTTGAGAGGCAGTTCTATTCTGGGAAGTATTCCAGATTCATTTATGAGAAAGTGAATCTCTCTATGACCAGCATATGCTAAACAACCTATTGTACACCGGATAAGGGCTATTATTTCTTTTCCTACTTTACTTCATAACCTCAAATGAACAAATGCACATCATGTACAGAGCAAATACCACTCAAATAGCACACAGAATCATGGAACAGTTTGGGTTGGAAGGAATCTTAAAGAATGTCCAGTTCCAATGCCCCTGATCACCTTCTACTAGACCAGGTTGCTCAAACCCCCATCCAACCCAGCCATGAACACTTCCAGGGATGGGGCATCCACAGCTTCTGTGGGCAATCTGTACCAGTGTCTCACCTCTCTCACAGTAAAATTTTTTCCTGATATCGATCTAAACCCTCTCTCTTTCGGTTTGAAGCCATCCCCCCTTGTCCTGTCACTACACGGCCTTGTGAAAAGTTCCTCTCCATCTCTCTTTGGGTACTTGAAGGGCTTCCCAGATTCTTCTCTTCTCCAGGCTGAAAACCACAAACTCTTTCAGCCTGTCTTCATAGAATAGGTGTTTCAACCATCTGATCATCTGTGTGGCCTCCTCTGAATGCACTTCAAGAGATCCACATCCTTCTTATGTTGGCTTTCTGGGCTTCAAGCTCACATTATTGGGTCATGTCGAGTTTCTTGTCAACCAAAACAAGTTGTCCTCCTCAGGGCTGCTGTCAATCCACTCTCTGGCCAGCCTGTACTCATGCTTGGGATTGCCTTGACTCATGTGCAGGACCTTGCACTTGGCCTTGTTGAACTTTATGAGGTTCACACAGCTTACAGCACTGAACCTCCTCTCTGAGTACATCAGCTTGTAAATAACTCAAATTTAGAGCAGGGCTGTTTGTGGTTTCTTGTTTGTTTTTCCCTCAGTGCAAGTCACAGTGTACTCTTCCATTACTGATATATTAAAGGATTTTCCCTGACACTACAAGACCTCTTATCACAGGCAAATAATAAAGAAGTAATTTGATTGACTGAAAAGAGCAGCCCATATTTGATCTAATGACAGACGGTTCAGGCTGCTTATATGCTCAATTGCACTCATAAATTATGCACTAATACTGAGCCACTTGAATGGTCACAGAGACTATCACAGCCTCCTTATTTGTCCTCCACCTAATTTCCAGAAACTTGCACATATTTTTATTATCCATACAGTGCACAACCTCAACAATAAAGAACACATATTCTTATCCAGTTTTACTATTCCAATTCTTGCCTGTTTTTCCCAATACACCCTAATTCAACCCACACTATGCAGTTCAATTCCAAATTACTTATCCATTAAAAACACTGAAAACATTTATTAGGATTCTTCAACTTTGTTTCTGGGTAGGAAAAAGACAGTTACTTCACATCTATTTTGAGTATTATAGGTATGTGAATTCTTTGTTTCCTTATAATTAAAGGTCACAATCACAGACTTCTCTATTTCAAAATCTATGAAGTCCATGCCATCATTCCAGCTATTTTTCTTCCAAATTCAGGTATTCCCTCTCTGTGTCAGAGACAGACAGTCTTTTCTGAGACATGGTCTTTGCAGTACTATAAAAACTAGTAAAATTGTAGAAAACCATTGATTCAGCTGCTTTCTTCCCCACAACCCACTAAAATCCTCTTAAAGGTTTTATGCTGCTGAAAATCACTATAATACCTAGCTGCCTTCTTATATTGTCTAGGAAAAGGGAATTTTTAATGACTTTTTAGACTCTTCAGGTGTGATGAACATAAATCCATTTCACCTTGACTTTTAAATTGTTGAAGAGATAATCAGTCTATGTTCAAGCTATCTATTTCCTTTCTCTTCATTCTAGGTTTGAAAGCAAAATCTAGAACTGTAATTGAATAATTTTGGATAAAGAAAAGAATCATGATGGTAGTTCATTAGTTTTAAGAACAGTAAATTAATTATATCACATGGTGTGAAAAAAACCAAAAAAATATATGTGTATTGTCTCCTCTCCAGAGCAGTTCAAAAGCAGAGAAGCAACACAGCACGAGTTAGGCAAAGGTAAGATTAGTCATGTGATTTTACTTATCGAAATGTCAAGCATAACCTCAAAACTTCCTGTCAGCAATCCCAAAATGTCATAAAAAGAGAAGTTTGCAAGGCAATGTAGAACCTTTTCGTTTAGACAGAGGTGTGATTTGGGTTCAAGCCTGTGAGCAAAGAAAGAGTGTTTTAACCCAAACTTTGAGCCCAGATACCCTTTGTGGTATTAGAAAGAATCCTTAATCCTCTGCAGCATTTCCTCCAGAGCAATATGAAAAGAAACCTGACAATGCTGTTACCAAGATCACTTATTTTATGGGAGAAAATAATTGTAGGTCTAAGCAAGCAGAATTCCATTAACATGAGAACAACTGCACTTGCTTACCACAGCAATGAATTTAACATTGTATGGACAAATGCCTCAGATAAGTAAGGAAATAAATAAATGTTAAGTTTTATTGTTTCATCCTTCTGTGATGCATTCAGACAAATGCAGTCCAAAACACTGACTCTACTTACAATAAATATACAAGATACAGATCAAAGACATGGAAATTTTTATTGAAAAGATCTTGCTTGCATTATTTCCCCTGTATCTAAATTGCTTAGAAAAATAAATCAGTATTCTTTGCTATTTATTGTCTCGAATTTCTATAAATAATTCTTATTCCCTTGGTTTAGTATGATGACTTCATTTCTTGTATCATCAAGTCTGATGATGATACTGAGCCATTTTTCTTGATCTCATTACTCTTTCATGATATTGTTTCTATTACTTGACTGGATGAATGAAACATTAGGAAAATAAAAATATTAAAGTGTGCTTGTGCATTGATAAATTAACTAGACAGAGGTATTATTGACTATCCAGCTCATCTGCTTACCTTAAGTATTTGGAAATTGCCCTAAGACAAGCTAGACATCTTAGTCATCTTCTTTACACAGTGAAGAGAAATAGGGTCGTGCAGTCATAGAATCCTAGAATCCTTTAGTTTGGAAAAGACCTTTAAGGTCATCTAGTCAAATACTAACCCAGCACTGCCAAAGCCACCACTAAGTCCCTAAGTGCCACATCTACATGTCTTTTAAATACCTCCAGTGACGGTGACTCAACCACTTCCCTCAGCAGCCTGTCCCAGTGCTTGACAACCCTTTTGACGAGGAAACCTAAACCTCCCCTGGTGCAACTTGAGGCCATTTCCTCTTGTCCAGTTGCTTGTTACCTGGGAGAAGTGACTGACTCCTACCTCACTACAATCTCCTTTCAGGGAGTTGTAGAGAGCGATAAGGTCTCCCCTGAGTCTTCTTTTCTCCAGACTGAACAACCCCAGATCCCTCAGCTGCTCCCTATAAGATTTGTTCATCTCAGATGAATTTTCTTCTAGAAGTTCTCTCCACTGACTAATTGAATCTGCAACACATATACACACACCTGCTTAATCCCATTTACATGTTGAGCCTCCTGTGCTCTAGTTGCTAGTCCAGAAAAGCACAAGGGTTTACAGGTTACATACCATGTCTGCCAAAGGTATGAGAAAATAGCACTATGGTACCTAGTTTTTGGCTTGGTATGGTTAATTCTGCAAGCTTAAAGAAATCCAAGATGAAGTAGATGATTTTGGAAGATATATCACATTTTATTGAAATAAATATACCGTCAGCTGGAGACATAAAAAACCCAAAGTCACATTAAGCTTAAAATTTACTCAAATATCTATTTAAATAAAAAAATCTGAAATACAATATTAATACAAAAGTAGTCCAGTTTTAGGTGAAATATGAGCTTTGATGAGATTTATTGATAAGAAGCTGCATTCTGATATCCACTACGCAGTGTGAAGTTGATTAATGGACTACAGTAGTCTGGCATAGCTTTGCCTTTTTACTTCATCTCTAAAAATCATAAGTTCCCAGTCCCTGAAGATTAAAAGCTCAATTACAAATGTTTGTCCCACATTGAAGAATATGTACTTCTTTACAATCTGTACAAGATTCTAGACTGAAAACAGCACACAGTAATAAGTTAAGTTTGTATAGAACAAACAACATAGCTCTTTTAAAGTTTATTATCTACTTCATGGAACTTTGCAAATAATTTGAGAAATACATTTCCCAGTTTAGAAAAACAAGAACCTGTAATGATGACCAAGAATTTAATTTGAAAAAGAATGTAAATCTTAAGGAATGGTATTTTGGAAAATGCTGTAATTTTTGTATTCCACATTTCTCTTTGAAATTAGAACATACTCATAAGTCCTTTTTTCTTTTATGTGCTTAATGTATTCCTGGCAATGGATTGTTGCAATAAATTCTGTCTCCCTCAGGTGCTGCTGTTCCATAAAGAAGCGAAAAAAAGGCATTACCTTCTTTCATTCTTCTAGACAAGAGAATAAAACTGACCATGGGAAGTGTATTTAGAAGATAGCCATCAGCTTACTTTCTCATTTTATGAACAGTATCTCACTGGATACAAAAGGTTTTAATGCTGCATGAAGTATACAGGAGGAACTAGCATCTAAAGCAGCCTGAATTCCATTTTTATTTCTGATTTTGCTAATTGCCTATTAACAATTTCAATTATACAGAAGTATTTGAGGGAAAGTCAACCCATGTGTTATTTAGGCGCTGTCCCTATACTGATAAGCAATGGAAAACTGTAGGTTATTATTTCCTTGACAACACTGGACTGAAGTCATGATGGTGACTAGCTGACAGTGCAGCAGGGACACTTATAATCAGATGCATAAAGCCTTGAGGGATGGCTTGGGCACTCAAGCCCCTCCAATATTTACATTTGGTATTAAACACTTCAAGTGAAGATAATGATTTTGGCTCATTGCCCTTTCCCAATATTTTGAAACAGTCATGCACCCATGGTCATAATAAAGACAAAATTAACTCCACTGCAAATAGAAAGGAACAGTTAGTAGTTGAAAAAAGGTAATGTCAGACTTAAACCAGCTATTTTGACACTGTTTTTTAAGGAACATTTTTCATATACTCCGATACATATTTACTCAGGGGATAGACAGATAAATTAATGTGGTCTTTCTGATCTTGCATTAATTCTGCTAAAAGTTGAAAGAAGGCCCTCAATGAAAAAGAATGTCAATTTCCACAGTAAGGGTAATAGTAATCAGAGCTCCACATTTTGGTAGTTTCTAAGTTAGCTAAAAATGAATAAAAGTGCCATGACTTAGAGTAAAGCAGATTTAATTACCAAGGTTTCGATTAGGTATTTTAAAAAGAACGAGAAAACAATCGATCATTGGGTTTTTTTCCCCAGTCTCAACTCATGAGAACCGTGGTAGAGATAATCCACCACCTTATGAAAGCTATTAAACAAACTGCTTATCTTAACTTGTATGAAGTTATATTCACTAAATAAAGAAGAAGTCCCCTAAAAGCAGAAATGTGCTTGACAACTACCCCAAATATTTTACAGACTGAACTTGAGATCATACTGCCAAGGGACTAGCATTGTAAAAGTAATGATGTCCTTTGTAACAGAATTTTAATTAATTAGAATATATGAAGAGAGGAATTGTTTAGCGCATAAGCGAGAAGCTGAATTCTACTGACACATTTTGCCCTTATAGACAAAGCTATCAACTCCTCTTGTGGAGTACAAGGTACAGCTCTAGGAAATGATGAATCATTGACCTTTGAAGTAAAAGAAACAATTGCATACTTTGTATTCCTGTCTAGAAATGTACATATTTATGTATTGAAAAACAGCCTGCAAAAACAAATTTTCTAGTTTTGATTTCCAGAATCATGATCTCTGAGACAAAATGTACCTTCCAGTGGTTAAAAATAAATAAATGAGTAAATGAAATTATTCAAATAAATTAATTTAACTAAATCAGTTAAAGGCACAACAAGAAAACTACATCTGACATCTATGTGACCTTTACAATTGATTAGTACCAAATAGAAGAAATTATAATAATGTTGCCCAATTCTCCTGTCTCAGAAAACAGAGAAGCTGAGGGATTTCTGAACCAAAACTGAGGCAAAGACAAGCTTTTCTCTAGTTTACAAATAGTTATGGTAATAAAATTGTGACTGGTATAAAAAGTTTCATGTGATTGATTTTTAAATTTTTTTTAAAGGATGTGTAATTTGGATGACGTGTGAACCTTAAAATTCAGGCTATCAGCTTCTAATTAGTAAGTGTTAAAGCACAGCGATAAAGACTGTACAGCAAGGGAATTTGCATTTCCTTTTGAATCAGTGAGGGTAGGTCAGTGTCAGTGATAAAATATTGAAGCAGATAGGTTTCAGATATCATCTTATGTAGCAGCTCATACATTCCTTAAAGCTCACATATAGAACCAGTACCTGCTTCTTTTTCTGCTTTAATAAGAGCTGGAAATACTACTGGATCTTCTAAATGACAAAATCCTGTCAGAGTTGTAAAGGCTTGAATTTTACCCATACAGTTCATGGAACTGAACAAATAACCCCTCTGAAATTATCCTGTAGTCTCAACATAATTCTAAGTCTACTAATACAGGTTTTGTAGGTTAACCATTAAGATTAATTCCTGTATTTCCCAGACACTGTTATGTTGATGTAAAAGAGGCATGAGGAGATGGAACAGTTGATTTGTAAACTAATATGAAGAGACCCCAATGCAGAGACAATTTCATCATCTAAGAGACAGAAGAGTGTATTTTCCAAGACACTAGCCTGTCACCATAACACTGTTCTGTGATGGGTTTACCACCTCTAGGTAAAAATAAGGAAACAAACCCCCAAACTTGACTACAGGAAAGAAATGTTTTGAAAGATCAATTAAATACAATTTTAATCGAAAATATTAAGTTCTAAATCAATTGCCAGCTGGTTTAAAGCCAAAGTCTGATTTTCTACATTGTGTCAATAGAAACATACTTTAGCTTGGACCAAAGTCAAAACAATATGTTTCATTAGGGTTTTAGAAGAGCATTGCTGAAGTGTGCAGAAGTAAATATTATCCCTTCTGACTGAAAAGGAAACAACACCATGTTTAAAACAGAAACAAAGCTGTCTTCACTACAGGTCTCTAGAGAGTGCTTGGTTTGGTCTATGTTAAATATTTATCTTAAGATGAGAAAATTCTGACTCTAGATATTTCCTTTTTCACCTCCATTAACTAAAAAGAGAGGAAAGGTAGTGATGATCTCAGTCACAGATGTCTACGTTTCTGAAGTTTAGAGTTAAACGAGTTGAATCCTGTCCAAGACGCACATTTTAGGTAGGACTCATTAGTGATTCATAGATACCTAGAGTGTAGACATCTGTATGCAAGCTACCTGACTAGGTGTCTGCATAAAACGTTGCCTACAAACTTGGACAGAAGGAAACTCCTCTCATATAGGCTAGAAAATTTAATTTTGTACAGTTACTTGCTGGATACCTAGAACAAGGCACAAGGAAAAAGCAACAAGCACATTTTTGTCATATCTCAAACTGAATGTAAGATTATTTCTGCAAGAATCTTCTGGTACTATTCACAGTGGTTACAATAAAACTTCATGTTGCGGTAGTTTGCAGTGGGATAAATCCCTTCTGTCAGTTTGGCTTATACTTTGAATTTTTGTGTGTGTGTTTCAAAAGAGTTTGAAGTGGTAAGATGCTAAAAGCTCTGACTGATGCAAAACTAAGGTGAAGAACGTTGTGCCTGAAATTATTTTGTTACTTTTTTTGACATTAGTGGAAAATTCTAGACATGGTCAGTCTTTGAAATATGAAGACCAAAGAATTCAATTGCATGAGTTGACATGCTAAACTTTTGTTTTGCATATATAAAAGAAATTAACAAAAATTGAGAATTACTCAAAGAAAGAAATATATGCAACATTATGCTTCATTCCTGTGGATTTTACAAGGTAAGCAGCATCAAATGTATTGGATGGGTCCTCTAGAACCAGCTGTGCAACCTAATGTTCCATTAATTTCATAGAATATCAGTTAGGACCGGTTACCACAGAAATTACAAGAGGAGAAAACTCAACTGAGTTACTTCATCGGATTTACAAATGGCCCTGTCATATAATAGCTCAGTTTGGCCTTGGTTTCTTTGCATTTAAATAGAGCCATCATAATAAACCATTGACTCACTAGACTTTTCAAAAACTCTTTACTGTATTTTATGATTTTTGTTGCACACATTTTCTTATAAGAATTTTTCTTACAAATCTGTATGACCCTCTACCCTTTAAAATCCCCTTTGGGGATATTGTATATCTTATCTCAAGTTTATGGGAAGATACATACTTGTCTGCATGAATACTTTTCTGTATGTTTGCATTCACCGACTTCAGTCTGTCAGCCATAAAATAATCAACTTGGCCCTTGGTTCTCCAACTGGAATATCATGCTCTTCAAGGTTCAAAGCACTTCAACTCTTTGGATGAGTGCTTCCAGGACCAATCTCCTCCTGCACTCCTTTATGCACAGTAAAAATTTTCTCAAAGCTGTGCTTTCCTCACAAATTAATTAAAGGGTTAGAGGTGTTCAAGGTACCACAGAAACACATAATTTCAAATTGTCTCATTGCTGAAGTGGATAAAAGTGATGAAGTTTTACCTGTCATGAAACATATTCTCTTCTGCAAACTAAGATGAATTTAAACTCATCATGTATTTCTGCTTTCATTTTTATTTATGTTGTGAAAGGAACACCTGATGAATAGTTTCTCCTGTGTTTTTTTTCCATCAGTATTGAAAAAGCAAAGTATTATGGAGAACAAAGGATACTAGATACACCCTAGCAACCGTCAATCAGCTGCCATTACATTGTGAACTTCTATCCAGAATTCTATCCAGAGTTCTGATTTTTGTTTAGTAGTTAATTAAAATGGGAATTAGGCCTTACCTCCTTCCCAGATTGTGATGAATGACAGAGTTTATATTGGGCCAGTGATGTGCCTGGCTTTCCCTTGTCCAGCCTATGACCTTGGACAATTTGTGTACCACTGTATTACTGAGCATTTCAAACTAACAAACAGAATAAATAAGTGCAAAAAATAAAAGCATTTGAAAGCAAACAAAGGTAACAAATCGGCATTGTTTAGCTGTGTTAACAAGATGGTATTTTTTTAAGGTTGATTTGATACTTCAACAGGAGACCTGAGTTAAAACATAGACACATACTGTAGCTGTTAGAGTTCAAGCCAGGATGGTGCTCTGAAATAAACAAGGATATTGGAAATATCCAACATTCTGTAGCATATTGCAGCAACAGCTGAATGGTTCAGCATGCTGATTTTGGACTGCTGAACACAAGTGGCTGGAACAGGAAGCCAAGGTCTCTCTTCTGTATATGGCTCTCTTCAGTATCTGGGCAAAGGGAAAACAAAATCATTCCAGAAAAGTTTGAAGGGAGCAGATTTCAGCTTCCATGAAATCTTTGTTAAGAGCAAGAAAGTGTTTAATATCTACATAATACAGGGAAGAAAAAGTGTCTGATTCATTCACATTTTACAGGTGTGACTAAAGGTATTACTAAACTCACTAAAACTTTTATTCCATATAGGTTAGGCCTAATAATAGCTTCTAAAATCTTTAGTCATACCTAGGTTAAGAGAAAAAAAACTGACCAAAACCAATGTCCAATGCAATATGCACCTGGAGACAGAAGGCAGAGAGAAACACTCCTTGCTTTTCCTACCTTGCAATAGATGTGCCATCACTCAGTCTCCTGGAATTTCTTCCACATATGTTCCAAGTTCTTGTTCTTGAGAATAGTCTTTGTTAATTTATTTACATCTATTACTATCTGAAGAGAAGTCAGGCTGGAAGACAAGTAGAGTCATACAGAACAACAACGAGGACACTGTTGTGTTATTGGTTATTTAAGCAACGATATCAGTACTGATTTTTTTTAAACTTGGGTAAATACATCTGAACAAAACCAAAAATTCCAAATTCAGGATGTATGAATTTTATTTTTATTTTTAATGTAATTTCTAGGGGTCTTTGACTCACAACATAGAAAGGTAGAAGTTCACGACTCCCTTAATCATTCTATTAACTGCATTTCTTGGTTTGCATTTGTCCTTAAATAAATTGCTTTAATTTATTTGTACTTGGACAAATGTCCTAATCACCATGAAGAATATTGTTACAGAATATTGTCTTAAGTGCTGTTGTGCAAAGTTGTTTACTTCAGATTTGTATAAATCCTTATTTATCACTGGTTTGATAAAGATGGAAAGAAAATAAATAACAGACATCTAATAACGTGCTGTGAAAAATATTTTTATTACCATTGTAATCACTTTCATATATCTGCCCTATGTTTTAAATTAATATTTTGAATACATAACTCATAATTTTTTTTTCTGAAACTTGTTTTCAAAGTTTATTAGTAGCAATATGTGAGAGAAACTCCTATATATGTGGACTTCTCAGAACTACAAATCACAAAGATATCAGCAGTCATAACCAATAAAAAAAAGATGGCACTTGTTCATTGCAGCTACTTATAAAGTCAACTACAGCACTGCTGGCTGACTGCTCTTTTTTTCCTTTTTCTTTTTTTCCTTTTCCTTTTTTCCTTTTCTTTTCCTTTTTTCTCTTTCTTTTTCTTTTTTCTTTTTCTTTCTTTTTTTCTTTTTTTTTTTAACCTAGGCTAAAAGGTTTTTTCTTAGCAAAGGAAAAAAATGAGTCTCTAGTTCAGCTGTGAGATCTAAGGACCAAATCTCTGCATAAGTACGAGAGAACACACACAGCTCTGTTTCAGTTGGCTCAATCACCCACTGTGTCAGTGGCCTAAAGTTAAGGAAGAAAGGAAATGTGCTGAGACAAGATGATGTTAGCCTACAAAGGGAGGGAGTTTCGTTCTCACTGAAATACTGAAAGGAGCAACCTGTAAAAAGTCATAAATACAGACTGACACAGCTGCAGTCACTCCTGATCTCCAGTGAAGCAACACTCATATTATTATAGCAGGATCATTGCACAAAGCCCTGGGTTTACTTTTCTGTAATATTTCTTAAGAGCCGAAAATCCTTTTCTTATCATTCCCTATTATTCTAAAGATGACCACCTTTGATTATATGGTACCTTTTATTTCTGAATACCAGCAAGCAGATCAGTTCTTTCCATTCAGCTGGTGTTCTTTCAGAAAGCAGGTGTAGGAGGATAGTAAGAATGTTATTTTAGATATTAAAACAGTTTCTGGCTATAATATGAGAGGAAACAAGCAATAATTTAATTCACTTCGCAATATGGGAAAAATGTTAGCATTCTATCAGCTTGTTCCATTAGTTTCTTTTGAGCTATTAGCCATTTTGTAAACATAAGTTTATTATCATGTAAGACATTAAGTAACCCAAACAATCCAGTTATCTCAGCCATACTGCACAAATTCTAGGTGATCTATGAACTCATATGCCTCCTAATTTCCATGCTGTAGCAAACATTTTACACTTTTTCTCCAGTAAGTCATCATGGTGTTGACCCTTCACCAGCCTGTTCTACTTATGTGTTTGCAACTGTACCTGTAGCTGAGGTAGCAAAATTGATAATTTAGTTTTCAAACACATACTTAAAATTATATCTTTTCAAGTATAAAATTATCCCGGTCATGTGTTGTGGATTTATGACTTACAAGGACTTGTGACTGTTTTTTTCAAAATAGCTTTGTGTGTAGGGTATACTTGCTACTGCAACTCCATTGGATTAGGAATATGATTTAACAGTAATAACACAATAAGATTACAAGCAGAATTTAACTGAAGGATGAGCAAAGCAGCTGTGCCAAGTCTACCTTTTTCTCCTGAAATGAATGGCAGACACTTCTGTATTTCCCTTAAACTGCAGAGTTGACCAGTGAGCTGGTTAACTGGCAGTGCCTCTGAACAGCCTATTGGGCAGGAAATAAATTACTAAGGAACTGACAGTGCTTAAGAGAAATGTGCGTGTCTCCACCACTGGTCAGGGTGAATTCATGGATCATTTTCCCATGTAATCTATGAATGAGTAAATCAAAGCTTTGTAGCGTAGGAGGTAGAAGTCTTGTTGAACAGTCAAACAATATTTATTCTCTTCTACTAACTACTCATATTGAGTTGATCTTCTTCTATTACATAACTTTTTTATCAGTTGTAAATCAGCCTTTCGTTATACTCAGCAAGGAGGAGAGGTACACTAGAATATTCAATATTCTGTGAATTTCCCTATTAGATTTCCTGAAACTAATTAAAGGATGAAATTATATCTTCAAGCTATAAAGCCTAAAACATTCATATGCCTCACCTTGTCGGCTCAAAAATTAAGACATGTCTCTAGAAGGGACAGATGGTGGGAAATGGAAAAGAATGCGCATATGTACATGCAATGCATGTATAGAAGGAAAGAAACGCACTATCCAGAGCTTTGAATTACCACTTGATCAGGTTTCAACTCTGAAATATGAACCTTTTCATTAGCATCATGACTGAGTTTAACCTGAAATCTAATCAAATTAAATTCCTTAGTCCCAAGTAAACAGCAAACTTGAGTTATGGATGCACAATATCAGCACATTTAGTAATTTTTAACTGAAATCGGCAATACAGTAGGAGAGGAAAATGATGACTTTTTCCTGAAGTCAAAGATAAGTTCAATAAGTTAGAGCTGTTAAGTATAGAACAGTTGGAAAAACAAAGTACCAGAAAATCACCAAGTTAATAGTGAAAAAATTCAGTTCCCACATTAATAGTATCACAGTACCTCATATAAGAAGCATATTATTTTAAATTTTTGCTTTTAAAGAGGTTTTTATTTGTTTGATTGTTTTCTGGCCTAAAACATGGCATATAAAAGTGGTAAGAATGAGGAATTGCAACTTGCCCAAATTTCCCAAAATGCTGGTCTATGTCACAGCACAGAAGACTAGAGGAAATTCCCCATGAAGTCAGCTACTAACGAAACAGAAACAGTTGCAAGGAACACATATTACAAAAAATTCAAAGTGCTAAAATATAAGACTCTGTGTTATATCAATCGTGATAGCTGGCAAGCAAGAATTACGTCCTGCATGCAAAGAAGATAGCTGTGACAGGAAGGATGCAGTTTCACACTCTTTTGAAATCAGGAAGTGAACTATTTTCAATGGAGCTTGCTGGGATGGCTTTCTCAGTTGGAGGAAGTAAATTTTCAGGGCCAAAGTAAAAATAAATAGCATATTTGGCATGGCCAGTATGATCTGGGCTAAAGGAACTTCATGCAAAGGAAAAGGTGCAAGACTGTTCCAATCAAACAGCGTAAGAACATGAATCAAATTTTCATATGCTGTATTTGAATATCTCACTACTGTTTTGTTACAATGGGAGCCTTTTCTCACCCGGAGAAGCAACCCCCAAACTAATTATTTTAATATCAATTTAAACCTCACTTGAATTTCCTTGGAAAATTTCTTTTGAAGATTTGTAATTTGTGGACAAAAGATGCATTTTGAAAAAAACTCCACAGCCAGTTCTACGCTTCTAGTCCTTCTACTACTTTCTGTAGATATATAACACCAATTATTTTTCATTCTCAGCTAGAGCTTTTTTTTCCTCCCAAAATAATTGTTTCATATCCACAGTTTCATTCTGTCAACAAACTTGATAATAAAATAAAAAGAATAAAAAAAAAATGCTTGGCTCAATTTTCTATATTATTTTAGCAGTGTCCTTTGTAGAGGAAAGGGCAAATGTGATGTGCATACTCTCACAGAGGTGTGTATATAAGAACACAGGAAAAATATTACTATCAGCTTTCTGTTATTATTATTATCAATAATAATAAACATAATAATATCCAAATACCTTTGAATTAGGTATGTGTAATTAATCTCCTCTTCCCTTTCACCTGATTCTCTTTTGTGTCTTTACTTCTTCAACATGTATCCTAGAACTGCAAATGCTCCTTTAAAATGACAGTAACTACAAAAAAAAAATTTGAACTATTGGTTCCTTAGGTTCATGACTGAACCTTTGCTTAATTTCCTGGTCACTGATGGAGCTGTGACTCTATGTCCAGGGAGAAATTTAGGGGGAGGGGGAAAGGTACTGTTCATATTCTTCCATAGAATTTGTGAGTTTTCGCCTCTGGCATTCAGGTTAGAATGTCCCTTCTGATTAAGGTCTGCTGCAAAACTCCTGAGGATGTGACTGTACATTTCAAAAAGCAGAGAAAATGAATGTTACTTCAAATTATTTCTCCCCTTTCTGAGTTAAATATATACTAGAATAATGAAGGAAGCTGAACTAAACACCTTTTCTTTTATTTTAACACTAATTTGAGATGCCTGAGAAGCACAGGGAATATAAAATATCATTAAAAACAAACAAGCAAACAGCGCTTACTTGTCATAATTATAAAAATGCTTTTTTAAAACTTCTAAGAATGCAATTTCTTCATTTTTATAAGGCATTTTGAGCAACTTCTCTTTCACTGGATGCTGAAGGCCTTAATGATCTGGGATGATTTTTCTCGTAGCAATTCCCCTTAATAAAGCTGGTTTCTAATCTACTTTGCTGCTATTTCTCCTAGTATGTGGCCCAATAAGTGAACAGACTGGAATCTACAATCTGAAGAAGGGCTACATTTTATACTGTACTACTTAAAGTAATTTATTAAGCAACTGGAAGAGCTGGTTATCATCTTTTCTCTAGTGTTCCTAGACATAGTGAAAACTCAGTCTGACTTTGAAAAGCTTTTTCAGTTGATGGTGCAGCTTTCTTCATGCAAATAAATGAGATATAATCCAGTTTGAAGAAATACATGTTTTCTCCACGTAGTCCATGTCAAAATTCCTTTTTCCCTCGTCATAAGAATCTTTTCAGTACAGAGTTTTAAAGAAAAATAGCAATTTTCATCACTGGTCACTTTAAACACACTATCAACAGTGAATACAGATATAATAGATATCAAACAGAAGACTAAACTTAAATAATTCCTAATCTGTGATCAATTTTGCTGATTTTTTTTAACCCTTTCCCAGCCCAGTCTGAAGTGCTCACAGGTGATTAGACTGATGTGATATATCATGCAGTTGAGCATGATATAAACTAGTAGAGAAATTCCCAATAAACCATATACTGAAAATGAAAAGAAAAATCTGTTTTTTGCTGAGTCTGACTGATAAATTGTTAAACTAAAAACATTGTTACTACTTGAGGGAACTACAAAGGAACACATTAAAAGGGCTTGACTTATGCTGACTTTAAAACAGAGCATAAACCCCATTTTAGCTTTCTTTACATGATACATTATAGATTGGGGGGGAGTCTTTTATTTTAATAATTTTTCATTTTTAAAATATTATATTTTTAACTTCTCTGCTAGAATTTAAAATGAAAGTCAGAATAATACTTCCTGTAGTAACTGCTGAAATATAATATCAAGGGAGTTCTTGAAAAGTTTATGAATGCTGTATTTAACAGCCTTAATGAACATGTATCCTTCAGTATACATCACTAGTTTTCCCCCTTTTTAAATTTTGATCTCCAACAACTGGGAAAGATAAAACCAGGTATTTTCCCACAAGTTATTCAACATTAGCCAGGTGCCTGTGAGAAATGTGCAGAAGATTGGCTTCATTCACTTTTCACATATAAACATTTCCCAACTGAGGCCATTCTCTGTTAACCAGAAAAATGCAGAAACTGTAAGCCTGGTAGAAAGTTTCTCACTCAGGGGTAGGTGAGAGTTAGGCTTTCAGCTATTTAGTGGTTCAGCAGCTATTTAGCAGGTTTCAGCTATTTAGTGTAGTGTCTACTACACCAGAAGACAAGTGAGAAAGTGTACATTTTAGTGGACAGCACAAACATCTGTAACTTATTTTTTTGAGGTTAGGTTACAGTCCAATCTTTTTTCTTTTTTCCAATATGTAACTGTTTTAAAAGAATATTTAGAACATTGCACAAAAAAATTAGCAGTATCCTGACTGATGCAAAGTTTGTATTTAAGTTGTGGTTTTTAAATAGAATGTAAGCTATTTTGCAAGTGTATTTCTTTATAGCTGTTTACTAATTCTTTTGCACAACCTTCTACTCCTCCTTCAAAAGATAGGAATAAGCACAGAAAGAAAATGGAGGAGACAATCTTTCTGTTGTAAGTTCTTATTCACTTGTCTTGGTCTTCCTTTTGTGTACTTGCCGTTATTTCAGTGTCGTCATCTGTAATGCCACCAACTTAGCCTGTTGGGTCAAAATGTTTACATTATTATGGCTCAATTTTTAACAATGCTAAAACTGAGACATTTTCTGGAATGTATTTTGTGGAAGAGCTTTTTGACAGTGTTCTAACTGCTGTTTTGAAAAGCATTTTTCTAATCATGTAGTCTCAAATAGTCTTCTGCCTATTAGCTTTTCAATAAGGGATATTGAAATTGGTGATTTTCACTGAAATATATCATAACACACATTTTATTAGACTATGAGATAGCATCATGGCAAAACATTCTATTTTGACAAATAAATTATATGTGAATAACAGTTAATAAAATAAAAAAAGGACAAATTAATTCTGCTCTCAGTTAATTACATTTTATGTTTTTTAAACACAGTTTGGAATTAATTTTAACTTCACAGACTGGTACAATTCCAGGTAATGTTTTTTTTTTTTTTTGAGAAATGAAATGTGTAGAACTTTTACTTGTAAATTAAAAATGTTGTAGCTTTGCTTTTATGGGTGAATAGCAAAGGTTTCTTTATGATGCTTTCCTGATTTATTTATTTGAAGCTTGAAAACATGAAAGAAGGCCACAGACTGTTCTGAGAGTAATGAATCACATTCATGCAATCATTAGGTTTTTTTTTAACTAATGGGCATCACAGGATGTTAGAAAATTATTTTTGTTTCAGTTTCCTAACATGGTGCCAGATGCTGTTAGTGAGTATGGTATTAGCTGAATATCAGCTCAGACTCCTTCTTGTTCATGCTGTCTATGTTTGTGCAGCTTGTCTTATAGTTCTTTTCAGAAAAGAACTCATGAGCATGCCATATTTTTTATATATATGTATATATATATATATCACTATATTTTATCGTATAGATAGGGATTTTTATGCAACTGAAGGAATATCTTTAACTATTATACATATGTCAAAATGATACCATACCTGTAAGGGCCCAGATTTGGAAAAACTAAATAGCAGATGAATGCTTGATCCTTTTAATGCCTTAGTTTAACTGGACACTTGGGTCCTTAAAAGCAGAAAGACATTTGTTCATTGCTGAGTGCAATGGGAACTCAGCTACACAGTGAGAAATGGTCTCCATTGTGAGGAATCTCATGTCTAAACAAAGAAGAGAGAAAAAATGCACAGCCGGAGAAAGAAATTAGGTATTTCTTTCAGGATCTGTGGCAACGCTATGAGTACAGGATGCCCCCTTCCCAGTCTTTTTGCAGAACCACAGAATGAGTAAGGTTGGAAGCAACCACTGGAGGTCACCTACTCCAACCCCCCCCTGCTCAGGCAGGGTCTCCTGGAGTACATTGCTCAGGATTGTGTCCAGATGGGTTTTGAACATCTCCAGAGAAGGAGAATCTGCAAGCTTTCTGGGCAACCCTACTGACTACAAAAGACTCTTTAGAGCCTGGTTTATACAGTATTTTACGGGGAGGGGATGTCCTAAAGGGATAGAGAAGTAATGGAAAAGAGAATGTAATTGTGAATGGCCAAGTTGTGTTAAAGGAAAATAATTTCTGATGAAGTATAGGCTTCATAATATTCTACAAACAGAACAAAAAAAAAGGAATTATTCGAAGATATCCTGTGGATGGTAATAATTACAACAGATTCAGCTCCATGTCTTTTCTTAAGGTACAATAGGGTTTTAAATGAATAACATTTCTATGCTATAGAACTAATGGAAAAATAAGAAAAATTAAAATAGGAATTTAAATTAGATAATTTTCTTCATTAGGTATGAAGAAAATAAGAAATTTTCTTCCTTAGATTACTGAAGAGTATTAGGATGTATCATTTTAGCATAATGTGCTTCATTATTTCTCATATTTGTTCCTGCCCTACTTAATCATATCTATTCATTATAGATCTGTCCATACTCTTTCCTCTGTGATGAGTCATGGCAAGACTGGCACTGAATGTCCTGTGTTCTTTGTTCTGTGGAGCTGTTGTAACACAAGCTGGATTTTTGCATCATTATTTTCTTACTTCACAGCATTAAATAAATAGCACAAAGAAATGGGCTTAGCCAGTGAGTAGTATTTCTAAATCAAGGAAGTAGAACGATTTCTTTTCCAATGGAGTTGTTGTTATCAGACTATTGGAACTACCAAAAGTTGAGTCCTGTTTGTTTCCAACACATCTTCACCACCTGAAGCAAGTATGTTTATCCTGTAATCCTCCTTCCAGGGTTTCAGCTGTCTGTGATCCAAATTCTGGTTTGGACACAGTACAGCTGTCTAACTCCGGCTTAGACTTCCGATAAGACAGAGATGAGAAAAAGCAGAAAGGAAGCATACAAGCTAGGGCTGAACAAAATAACAGAAGCAAAAACAGAGATAAAAATGAGACTGTTTAGATAGCAATAGCAAATATTTAAATTATAATAATAATAGCTCAAGGATTCCAAATAAAAAATGCTGGAATGGAAACAAAATCCTAAGGGAGTCAGAAGAAGAGCATCTCACCCACAAAATGGATCAACCTGTTTGAACCACTTCATTGGCTTCCTGACCAAAAAGGACTGCAGTGTCTTGTTAGAAGGATTAGAGTATGAGATCAACAGTTAGTCTAATAGCTTGTTAGTCCTGCCTGTCTCACCTGTGTATCAGTTAGCAAATAAGTGTTTTATACTCTTACCCAGTATATGTCCTTGTTATGACATCTGTTTGGATATAGTTGGTTGAAAAGATGTGACAGAGAAAGGGAAGGTGACAGAAAGATAAAACTTATGTTTTGATTAGTGTGATTCTTAACATGGTGGCGGATTAAGCTATAGGTGTTTCCTTATATTTCAAAATGTTTCTTGATTTCTGTATTACAATTCATAATCTTAAACAAATATTCACTTCTCAGTACTGTGATGCAATGTTAACGTTATCACAAACTTGTGGGTAACTGTAGCCCTACCCAGTTTACTGTGACAATGCAACTTTTGTGGGGGTTTTTTGTTTGTTTTGGTTCATTATGTTTGGGGTTTGTTTGTTTGTTTGTTTGTTTTTGTTGTTGTTTTTTGTAATACTAGTTGTTTGTGTGCACATGTTTCAGTTTGGTAGCCTTCAAGGGAAAGAATTATGAACTCTGACACACAGAAATAGGATGTGTCCTATAGCTTGAAACTTGGAATTTATCAGTGTATAAAAGGTATACATTCCATTAATGTGTTAGAAGCATCTATTTCACTTGCACAGATACTTAATTCTCTACAGCTATACTAGTATTGTTTCATTATGAAACATTGCTTGCTATGTTGCTCTTTTGTGGTTCGTGTAAAATATTGTCTTCTTTTATGTCTTATTTCACTGAAGTTTTAATGAGTGTATGATAACTTTGGTATAAATAAAGTAGGAAAGTTGCAATAGCTGAGAAAGGAAGCCAATCTGGTGTGATCTTACTGCAGGTCACTCACTGCAGCTACCAGAATGCTGCGTTCTAGGGGGTAAAACCTGTCATTTTCTTAAGCAGTCATGGAAAATACAAAACTTGTTTTGATGCACTGCTTTATTTTTGCTCCTTGCAAACAAAAGATGTTGCTAAAATTCTCCATAGGCAATGGAAATCATAGCAGAATAAAGATTCTTTCTCATTAAAGAAGTAAAAACAATTCATATCCCTCAGCTGGGGAAAGACATTGTAAACCAAATTGAACTGTGGTTGATTTGGCACCATCTGAAACTGATGAAAGACTGCAGTAGAACTGCCTGGGCAACAAAGAAATAATCCATGAGTGGGTTTTTTAACACTTTCTGCATTGTATTTTTATTTTGTCTCATTGATTTTTTTCAGATCATAATAGTACATTAGGAAGGAACTTCCGGAGATTTTGGGCCTGCAACTAAGACTCTGTTTACCTAAAACGTCTGTTACAAATATTTCAAATTAGGAAAGAAAGGTAAAATGGGCATTGAATTAGAGAACAGAAATTGTCTTCAGCATTTTATGTCATCAGCCATAGAACCGAAAAGTTTGACTCTGGACATCTTTATACCATAAACATCCTACATTGAAATCTATGCATCTAGACAGGTCACTATTCAGTGAACACAGATTCAGTAGGTAGTTAGTGTTAGGATGTCATTGCAGAAAACCAGCTCTACATTTGTTGGACTTGATAAGGACTGTGTAAAATGAGCAAAGCTCAAAATTCTAATGCCTTAAGTACTTAAGCACTTTTCACACTGTCTTGTATTTTCGGGTCCAGACTGATAGTAACATTCCTAGGAATTTGTTGAAACCGACATAAATAAATAAATATATAAATGTTATTGCTTAGAGGGAAAACATAGTCTTGTGTGTGAGATGAGTATTAAGGCAAAATTTCACCCATGAGAGTGTGACTTTGTTCTCTCTATGAAAAAATCTATTAAAGCACCAAGGTAATCTCCCCCCTGCTACTAATATTGCACTGCTTATAGAGAATAGTTTTTGTTTATTTCTTTCTACTTTCTTTACTTTTCTGCCGTGCTTCTATTTCTCCCGGCTTGGTGAATATGTAACAGAGAAGTGAAATACGTTTTCTGACATTTCCTGCTCCACCTCCTCAACCCTTTCCTCAGTACACCTATGCTATACAAACACATTGGATGCCTTTATTTATACTTGCTAATCCCTTACTCTCTGTGTTTTTAAATATTTACAAGTGATATATGAGTTTAAGAGGCTATGAATATTTTCCTAGCCCATTATATTAAGACCAGTTTTCATCACATTTCTTCCTTTCTAAAAAGATCAAAAATAAGAGTCACTGAGTTCACAGGAAAGCAAGTGTCACTTGCATAGTGCTTAACTATGAATGCCAGAACAGCTAGTAAACTTTGAAAAGTGAATTTAGATACTAGATGATTCATCTTTCAACTTTTGAATGATGTGCCATATACAATGCATCAATGAAATGTGCTTCTCTAGTACAGTCTGAGATACCTGGTGTACTCTGACATTTCCTTCAAGTGCATGAGTGTTCATTTGAAATGTATTGCTGGAGGTAGAATTGCAGCTTTAAGTTTTAGATTGGTAATGGGTGAGACTCAGAAGGTTTTGAATTTCGGTTTGATTGAGATGAGCATCTTAATGTTCTCAGGCTTAGCTGAAGCTTATTAGGACTACACAAGCCCCTTGAGTCTGCAAAATTGGGGCAGAAATCTGGAAAGAGGATTTCTTGTCAGATTTTTTAGCAGCTTCAGTCTTAGAAGAAAATGCCATGGGAACAGCTTTTCACAATATTTTGGCACCTCTTCTCCCAGCCCCAGACATAACATGGCAGTGAAAGAACACATAGAAGTATAACCCCAGCCCGAGCTAAAAAAGAAAATTCTTTATGTTTAAGAAGTGAGACAATTTTTGCCAGTCTCTGGGACTATTTTTTTACCTCTCTTGAACTCATTCTCCACTCTTTAGCCAGGCTCTGGAGAGAAGAGATGCACACAAATTAGCCCATTTCATTAAGTAAAAGGCAGTCATTTCTTTAGTCCTTGAGTAAACTCATCTTTTAACGTGATGAACAGCTACAGCTTTATCCTGAAGTATTTCTTTAACCGAATGTGACAGTGTCAGTGGGACAGTCATGTTTTTCTCAAACAGCTACACTGCCATAACCATTTACGCTAAAATGTCAAGAAGACATTTCATTTTCAATATTTTTTAATGTTCCACTCCAATTGCTAAGTCAAAAACAGGAAACAATGAATATTTCACTCAGCTCTTCTTCACCCAGATCTAGTTGCTTTTCAATCAAGTAAAAATAATTAAAAATAAAACCAATGTTTTGAATTTCAGAAGATTCTTATAGTATGCTTACCTTTCAGTAAATTTTAGGGATGTAGGTTATGCACTTACCATCACATAGTATTCAAAGAAGGATTTAATTCTGAGCTCCACAAGTCAGAGATTTCCAAAACCTGTCTTCCTGTGGTCTGTATGATTTCTTTATTTACCTGGACCATCTCATTTCTGCTCTGCATTCTCTCCTGTATGTTCCCAAACACATTTCTGTAGTAATTGTTATGAATATTTTAATCTAATGTAATAACATAGGAGCTATAAAAAATAATGAATTGATTTGAAAGTTGTACTTTGTTCATTAAGGACACAGAGATAAATTATATAATAATTTAGATTCAAAGAAAACAAATTTGTGCTATAATCTCAATTTCCTTAGACCCTTTAGAAGGAAGGGTCTAGTTTAATCCCACAAAGAGTCAAAGGCAGAGGGGGAAAAAAAGGAAAAATATTCTGATCTGCAAAATTCAGATACAAAACCCTAGCATTTAGTTTAGGAAGTATTTTTTTACCCAACTTAGCATCTAATTAATGGCTTCAGTTATTACAATTTGACATATAAATAATATTGATTACGCTGCCATGTGAATCATAAACAGATTTAAAAAACCCCAGTATTTTATATTAGGCTACTTATTTTATATTTCATTTTATAAAACATGTAGTACTAATTTTTGTCAAATATTAAGATTATTATTGAGGACTGTGTTATGCTGTTTATCTAAAATATTGTGTGTTAAATTCACATCCACTACATGATATCGCATTTGAGATTTTATGTCCCTGTCTCGGAAAGAATACATGCAGCATACTGTAATATCTGCAGCTTAGAAGAGAAGAGCTCATATTGGCATTTGAAAGGAGACAGATATGTTCCTTTAAGTAAGGAGGCACTTGCCTGTGAAAAAATCCAAATTTGTTATAACAAAGGAACCCACTAAAAATTATTTACCTTACTCATACAAGTAAAGGAACCTAGTGTTTCCAAACACACAAAATATTGTCAAAAAAGCTAATTTGTTTGATAAAACTGGTGTTTTGAAGTCCTTTTTTGTCATTGAAATATATAATATATTGTTCATCAAGACAAGAGTAGATATAGTATGCTGAAAATCTGGGGTTTAAGGCTTTTCCATTTGACTACGGAAGACATCTTCCCATGCTGTATGACTAGATAATGTATCAAAAGTGTGGGGTTTTCTTCCTATATGTATATCCTATGCTTATCTATATGTGTAATTGTACATTTCTTCCTTCTTGTACTGAAACAGAGAAGAAACTATGTACATTCTCTGAATATTTTACTAAATGAACATAACCTTTCTCTGGTTGTACTTCAGTGTGGACTATAAATAGTAAAACCAGAAGAAAGAGGGGATTAAGTGAATCTATATGAGACTCTGAGAAGAAATTTAGATAATTCTAAAGACAACCAGAAAATCCTTTATTATAATCCGTCAAGAAATCCTTTATTATATTTTATGATCAGGAAAATAAAAATCCATGTCTATTTAATTTTTTCTCTTTCTTTCCCCTTTCATTATGACTGATTTTAGAAATTAGAAATTAGAAATACACATGAAAGAAAAACACTGTGAGTATTGCAAAAAAGAGACAAAAGTATGGCTGCAGGCTTACAAAGCAGACAGACTCAATACTTGAAGTAGGTATTTTTCTCACCAAGTGAAAATTATGAAATTGATGGAAATGTTGTGGGGTTTTTAAATCAATAAAAGAAAGAATGCATGGTAACTTTTATTAGTTAAGATTGGAATAGTCATTAATTGCTCCCTCAGGCAATCCTAACCACTCCCTAAAAAATCTTTACAAATACTTCCGCAGTAATTTTCAGCAGACAAAATTTGTCAAAAGTGTAACATACCGTTTAAAATTTTATTCATGGTTTAAGAGGAAAAGGAAAGTTGAGCAATATATTGTCAAATCTTAATACAAATTTAATTAAATCACAACAGAAAAGGTTGGGCTAGGGGAAAAAGGAAGAAAAAACGCAGCTTCCACAGGAATGTTTAGATATCCTGCACCTTATTTTAACAAGACTCACAGATCCTCACAGTGTTTAGAATAATTTTTCAAGACAGAATGTAATGAGATCAGCTGAAAAGCTAATTGTCACATAAAAGAGAAAAGAGAAAAAAAAAGAAGAAAAATATGTCCAATAAAGTTATTGGATAAATTAAAAATCAGCATAGCTGACACTAGTTCTTAATTGTTTCCTTTTTAAACAGACTAATACAACTGAAGGATCCATCTAATTTGATTTCTGAGCAAAGCCTAAGAACACTTCTAGTACCTTTAATGCATAAACCTGAATTTTTTCGGGAAGGTCAGATACAATGGAGCAAATAAGATTTTAGAAATACAAACCCCTAGAAAATATAGAACACTTGCATATAATTTCAGGGTAAGCATGGAGAAAAAAAAGGTGAAGGGTTTGGAGACAAAAACTCCTATTACTTTTACTCAAGATTGTCTTAATGAGATAGCATATGAGAAAAGAACACTATAACTGAAGAACATTCCAGCTTCTTGCAATATCTAAACTGTATTACTCTGAGTTGTTTAATTTCAAACTGTAAGCTCCCTCATCTCAAAATTTTGGTTAGCCAACTTCGGCATTTCAAAAGACCTTGGAAGAAAGAGCTTACATTCATGCTTTTTTTTTATTTATTTCATTCATTGTGAATTTTTCCCCCTTAATACATAATTAGTATTTCCCTTGGTTCAGCTTGGGTTCATTCCGTTTCCCCTGTCTTTATGCACTTCTGAAAAGATTCCAAGTCTGTCTTCCCCGATAAGGAAGATGAATACAGTAATGACCATGGAGAAAACGTAATTGTTAAACAACATAAGATACAAACGTAAGAATAAAGTAGAAAATACAGTCAGCTGACAATATAGTGTAAATTAGTACAAAAGTATGAATACTTTAGGAATAACAAATGTTAATGGATTATGACTTTCAATCATTAAGTCGAAATTGGATGAGACGAGGAGAGGAAGGGAAATATGTAATGTGTAAAAAAATATAATACAAAAATATAAGCCAGCATGAAGTTTGTGAAAAATGGAGTGAGAGTCCTCTAATTCCTAGGTCTCCATAATATTTATAGAACTTTATCAATCCCACTAGAAAAAAATTTCAGAAAAAAAATTACACAATGAGAAAGAAGTAATGCAAAGTATTCTATTTTTCATGCAGTCTTGAAAAAGGCACTTAAAATGGCTTCTGAAAATTTTAAATGAGTCAAGCGGTTTCCATTGATCAGAAATTAACTAACAGAAACTTACAATCTTGTAGTTCACTTTCTCTTTGCTAAAAATCTCACAGTGATGGGTTTCAATACTCTCTTTTAATTGTGTATGTATAATGCTTAAATGGTAATATTGAGAATATTCAAAAAGAGAATTGCACATTTTGATGATGACACATTTCATTTTAATCAAGACTTGAGTACTCTGAGTAATTTTGGAAGGGAATATATTGTTGAGAATTGTGAATCAAAGTATGTTGTAGATGAGAGTGTGGACCTGAGAATCAAGGTAATAGCTTGGAATTTTATTGAGAAGGAGAATTCAGGGAACAAATTAAAACGCTACCCAGATCATAATAATAATAGTACTAGTAGTAATAATAATAATAGTAATAATAATAATAATTCTTATTATTACTGCTACTACTACTATTTTTACAAAAATGTGTAAATTAAATTGGAAGAACATACTTTATTTTCTTCTACCATGCCCACATGCTCGACTGATGTTTCACAGACTTCCACTTCAGTCATAACTTCAGCATCATCCTAACATGCTGATACTACTTCCTCAGCAACAAATTATTTTAAACTTTCAAAAACAATTCTGGAAGAGGTGAACTGAATGAAGTACCATCTTTTTCCGGGAAGAATTTGATCTGGAATAGGCTGAAGATAAGCAGAAGAGTGCACCCATGAGACTGGTGTTGATGGAACAAGGTGATCTAAGGCTACTTCTTCAATAGTAATTTGGGGCAGAAGAGATTCTTGATGCAGATCGGCTTTGCATCTACTTTTCATGTATAAAGCTGTAGAACGAAGGTAGCAGTGCAAACTGGGAAGATATCAGAACCAGCCCCTTGCAGTGAGACTGGTAAGTCCTTCAGGCTTCTGCATATATATAGGGCTCTCTTCTAGAAATTGGTTTGAATTTCACTGTCAGCAAAGAGGAAATATAGGCCTGCAGTTCTAAAATATTAATGAATGACTTCTAATGAAATCCCTTTCTCTCTCCCTTTGCGTTATTCAATTAAGCAGTGTACAAACACTCTATGAGCATCTACACTAGATACAGAGACCTAGATAATACTAGCAATATTTACAATGAGCAAGTTCATACAGTGAGACGGCACACTGCATAATCCAAGTACATTACTCAAGGATACTAAGGGCATAATTCAGTATCGATGAGATTAATATTTTATCTTGTGTACAACCTTTATTATTTTGTTAATGAAATACAATTAGCTGAGCCTTTGAAACACAAAACTTGCTGAGTTCTTGGGGGGCAGGTCATGACTGAAAGAAAATGAGATCCAGGGTCACAGAAAACTATAGGTATTAGAGAACAAAAGTATTTCATTGCAGCTATCAACATGTGAGAACAATGACCTATCAGCAATATAGTAAAACTATCAAAAATTCAAATATAAAAAAGCAATACAATTCTGTATAAACATTCTTATAGCCCTTTATTATGATTGGAAATATGCAGATTTAAAAATATTAGTAAGTTTTGACATCATATAACTACTGCTAAAGAATAACTTTAGAAATCTTAGATTTTCTGGGTTGATGCAGAGACGATTGAGTGTGTGCCACATATGGTAAAGATTAGTCCCTGTGTCAGAGTCAGAATTAAAAACATCATGTGCATTGAATATGCTCAAATGTCCATAAAGAAATCTTGCTAAGTCTGCAGTCCTATCCATTTTCAC